>WWET01000332.1:409443-427699 GCA_011038615.1 Limnodynastes dumerilii
TATACACGATTTGGACAAAGTTGTTTAAATCAGGGCTGGAAGTGAGATCGTAAAGCTGGAAATCTCCATTCTCTTCTATTAAATACAAAACTTGGTTCTACACATGCCCACAAAACAGACTGGCAATGGCTATTTACGGTCAAATTCAGACAAATTACAATAAAAAACAGACTGGCAATGGCTATTTACGGTCAAATTCAGACAAATTACAATAATGTTCAAGTGGAAGATCCACCAATACAGTTGATGCTACATCCTCAATGACTGGGTGGCCTGCGTTGCAAAGATTTACAGTTGCCATGGAAGAGCCTCCTCCATGAACCCTGCCGTCACTCCTGTCACCCAATTCAAATGGGTTTGGGTTTTATTTAACTCATTTAAAACTAATAACAAATGACTATTGTGCTAAATATTTTGTTCTATATTTGATGTTTTTAACTAACTTTAAGAATACAAAATTTTTCCAGTTGCTACAATTGGTCCTCACCGTCATAAGACCAAGAGCCTAGTGATACCCAAAATACAGCGTATTGATTTATGGGCGATCACTCAGTCGAAGCCTTTTCCACAATGAAGGGTTTATTAAATAACGACATCTCTCCTTTTTATCAGATTTAGGTAGCTTCTCGCTATGGGAAATATACTGCTCTGGGCTGTATTGTTATTGATGATTAGTTTAGCTGTGAGTACCTCTAGATAGCTGAGAGAATAAAAATAATGCAACAATCTGCAATAATTTATTAGTAAATGTAGAGATGTGTTTTATAGATCATCTCTGTGTAATTATGTAGTTGGTTTATTGCTTCCAATCCTCTACTGCGGCTGATCCAGAGCTTCGCTTCTGTGTGTTTTTCATGCATAGCGGGAATTCACACTGCGCATGCCCAGAATTTAAGCACGCACAGAAACATAGGCACAAGGTTACCCATATGTCTATTTTCCTTGGCATTTTATAGACTAAATAATAATAAAAATATATAATTTATGGCTTATCATATATTTGCAAATGTATGTGACAAATTTCTCTGACTTTTAAGATAGAAATTCATGGTTTGTTGTTGGTTAATTGCTGGGGTGCTTTATTTTTCTGTATCTGTGTGAACTGGGATGGCAGCTGACAGGGGGCACTGTTTCAGAATAGCTGTTTTGGAGACTTGGGGACCTCTGTCAGGGTTGAGCTCTCAATTTAAAAATACATGATATATGACCCAAAGTTGGGACTCTGATATTTTTAGAGTTAGGACCACCAAAACAGAGAAGCTTTTTAAGTGGCTGGTGGCTTATCATATATCCGCAGATGTATGTAACTGATACTCTTACTTTTATTTTAAAGATAAAATGTCATGGTTGGTTACCTCCACTATGCTCAACCATTGTTGTAAATAATATATGCATCATTTTAAGGGGTGTTTTCTTATTATTGAATTGTAAGACCAAAAATGCGGCTCTAAATGAGGGGGTTAGATGACTGTGCGTTTTTGCGGAAACCCGAAACTCTGGATCTGGCGTACAACGTTTGTGCTTTCCGCTTATGTATAAGACTCAATCAGCCCCCTTTGTGCAAGTATTAAACAAGTTAGAAGGGGTTACTCTTTTTTCATTGGTAGTCTACTTCATTATTTTTAAACAACTGGTATCCTTCTAATGCAAGCTATCAATTAGCTCTGAATCCCAGAATTTCTATTAACTGTCTTGTAAAAGTCTGGGGCAGCGCAGACAGTAACATGGGTGTCTGCACAATGGACATGACATTAGTCTGACAAAGACAATAGACTCCTTCTTTCTGCTCTCGTGAGCCTGGAGTTATATAATGTGATGTAGATAATATGTTTTCAGTCCACTTAAAAAAGGCCAATAGGAGTTGATTGCAATAATTAAAGTTTATTGATTATCCCAATGGGTACAATTGGTAGCTTATTAAAGCAAATCAGTTAATGCAATAACACCTTTACGCTTGAGAGGATGAGGAAGGACACAGACATAATTCTTTAAATGGAGCAGATCATTAGTGCAATAAGTCCTTCTCAGCGTGCCAGCGATAAACAGTGATAGACTCGGTGTATGTTTAATAATTACATACACCATGAACATGCAGTCAAAATAAATTGATGGTAATAACTGTGATTCTCAGAAAGACATGGCATGGTGTGAATGGAACTACCATCCTCGCAACAAGATTGCTAATGAGAATTACCATATACAATCATTTACAGCAGCTTCATTGAATGTTAAAATGTATCATTCACAATTAACACAGCACTTAGCTCGGGATGGTGTTAATGTTACAAGGCATCATTTACACATTTTAAACATATGTAATGTAAAAGCACAGAAATAGTCATGGACAGGCCCTGTGTCAAAATCTTTCTGGTATACTAAGATTGGCGTGAATTGTATAAAAGATTCATATGCCATAGATACAGGCCCACAGTCACATCTAAGACAGATCACCCGTCTTGCCCCTAACCCACCCCACATTTTTAAGTACCTTATGGCACTTATGAGTGCCATAGGGCTGCCTTATCTTACCATGCATACTTTCCTTCTTAAGAAGGAAACTACGCACGGACAATGGGCTGGATCCAGACTTAAGTAAGTGCTTGAACTTAGTTACTCCTGGGCTAAACCATGTTGATTTCAGGGGGAGTCAAGTTAATTGTATTCTTTGCATGCAGGGATATATCTTTGAATTGCTTACTGCACACAGATACTCACCAGCTTTACTATCACACTGTTATTTAGACTTGGGATAGGAATCATCACCTCTCAAATTTAATACTGTTTTGCAACAGATGAAATATGACTCCCCCTGAAATCATACTGTTTGCAACAGATGAAATATGACTCCCCCTGCAATCAACATGGTTTAGCCCAGGAGTAACTAAGTTCAAGCAACTTAACTAGGTCTGGATCCAGCCCAATGCCTCTCCCTGCCTCCCCCCGCCCTCCCCGGCTAATCTAAATCCTTCCTCCCTCCCACTTCTAATTAAACACTCCCCGAGGCGTCATTAGACCGCCTCTTTCTAACTAAACTCCTAACTGGTACGTAGATTGCGTAAATGACCTACTATGCATGCATAGTTTATCATTTCATAAATATATGCATCTAAGAAGCAGAAGCTTCTTAGGTGTGACTACAGTCCACAGTTACAAAGAATCATTGGTATCTATAACGGGATGAAATAATGCACATATTATTCTAATTGTACCACTCCAGTACTTTAAACATATGCCAGTAATGCGTGATGAGTAAGTTTGCGTTATGCATTCCAAGACATTGGAGGAGAGAATGGGGTTTATGCAGAGTTTGGGAGTAAGGGCAAAACAGGTGCACGTGTACAGCTCAGCTAAACCATTTTGCAAAGTAAGGGGTATTAATTTATTTACAAGAGAGAAAAAGTACCGCACTAAGCCTGAAAAAAATCAAATGTATATATAGTGCAGAGACTGAGGTGCTACACACATCGCCTTATTTAAATTTAGATAAAAGGAAAACAACAAGTGTGGGTATAACCAGGGATGAAAAGGTTAACTCCCACATAGGGGGTTCAGGGGTGCACTCTCAATATAGAGCCAAGACAGCACTGTCTGTCAGTGCTGTCTTGGATCTATATTGCGAGTGCACCCCTGAACCCCTTATGTGGAAGTTAACCTTTTCATCCCTGGTTATACCCACACTTGTTGTTTTCCTTTTATTAATTTATTTAGTAGCCTCTCATATGCGGACTTTCACACAGTACGGAATACATGCGGAGGTCTGGATCAGTTTCAATGACTACTATTAAGATTCCAGAAAGTATGAGAAATCCGAAGTAAAATTATAATATTAAATGAACAATTAAGAGGTGAGAATCAGATTGCATAGCATACCTCGCATATATTTACACTGCACATACCCAAATAAAAAAGTCATTACAAATACAGCTATTCTGGCCATAACACTATGAAACTATAACTCTTCCCTTTAGCAGTGTCAGTCAGTGTCTGAGCGTATGTTGCTGTTCTATCCCAGGTGGCAGCAAAATCAACAAACGTCATGGGATCATCCTGATTTTTCCTCTTTTGGCACATAAGGCCTGCTGTTATCTGTTGTTCTTGACAGAAAAAATGAAAGCAGCATAGCCATCTTTTCCATCCTTCCCTGTCACCCGGTGCTTTAACTGTCACAGCTGGCATTTTGGTTTCCAAAGCTATTGGCATGACAAATGAAAACAAAAATCTTTTTCAAAACAGGGCCCTAACATTCTAGAATCTTGCCAAGTATCAGCATAGATTATTATACCAGAAGAAGCAATAAAGCTTTTTCCCAAACAAATAATTTGACTTGTCTTAGCAAGATGTTTTGAGAGGATGGTCAATATCAGTTATACACACTATACAATTATACCTTGCAATTTTGATTGCAATCTGAGATCTGTTTAAATAATTGGAAGATAATAATTTGTTCCCCCTACTCATACACACTAAAGAAATAATCTGATGACAGCTGTACCAGACTAAATATAATTGAAATAAAGTTCTGGACTGTCAGAAACCCCAGGAGCTACTAATGTGTACAAGCAAAACTGTATTACTGGATGTCTATAAGCATTGCATGGTTTAATACACTTGGTAACTATCACTATAGCTTTACAAGCCTAGTCCTGGTAATAGAAAATCAGGGTGATGAGGAGTGTGGATGATTTTCCTGGGCGTTACCAGCCTGGGCTGGTGGGACCATAGAGTTAGGTACCTACTGTGTGGGGTTTCCCCACCAAGATTCCCACCAGTTGGCACCATGGTTCTTTCCCACAGGGAGATCAGGTCCACAAAAATCAGTGCGGGTCCCCACTCCTAGGTACAACCAGTCCTAGTGCCAATAGCGCTAGGATTTTCCCGCAACCCGTAGGTGGTTAATTGTGACACAATCTGTCAAGAAGTAGTAAATTTGTCCTTATGGAACTACAGATACCAGCATACGAAATCCGTAAATACGCACCAAGGGCGGAGTGAGGCATTTAAATCGTACAGTATGGGTGTGCTAAGCATCGTAGTTATGCAAGGAGCTTACGGCCGTCCGTGGTTACGATCAGAAAAGTTAGGCTAGGGTTTGCTCGGCGTAAGACGGAAAAAGTAAGTATGACCAAGGGGAGTGCCTAGGGGAGTGCATCGTAGGTACGCAGGCATAAATAAGCTATGCCCATGAGCGTTTTATGAGCGTGGGTCTGGATCAGGCCTTTTCTGTCTAATAAGCCACACGTTTTCCTGCCTATCAGCCTGATAATGTATCAGCTTGTATGACGTGTAGTCAAATCTGTAAGAGACAATAAGAGGGAATAGAAAAGTTCCATATAATTCAGTACTTTTTCTTCTGTAAAAACGTCCACATTAATGCTATGGACCTGGAATAGGGGATGTCCTCTATAGTGGACAAGAGAAAAGTTAGGAGGTTACATTTTATATATGACCTCATCCACCCTTGTCACCTGTGTTCCCCTACAATCAAACCCTTGTTTCTTTGCTTTCATCCTCTCTCGTTTTTTGTTTTTTTTTCAGATTAGTAATTAAAGAATAAAGTGATTCCCTCTTACTTGAGAAGTACATTTATTTTTTCCACTATAGGTCCATCTCTTGTGGTCTTTCATGGAATGATTTATTTAAGCAACCTAAAGGCAAACTGTACACTGTACAATATAAACTCATTTACCACCATTGCTTTCTCCACCTCCCTATTCAAAACCACAATTATTCCATTTATATTCCCATTTACTTTCTTTCTAATATTTATTTGGACTACACACTTCATAGCTGGCAAACCTATGCAAAGTCGGGTCTACTGGTCAGAAGTCTTGGTATGACAGATGGCAGTTTGCATTGGTTATGTCAATGTTCCTCAGCAAGACAAGTTCTCCTCAATCATTGATGCTGACTTAACATCCACCAGAAATGGTTATTATTCTTATTTTTTGCTATTCTCCTGTATTTATAATATATTTTTTATTTTTATACACCCTTGTCTCTGTCACATGAATATGGACTTGACACTATCTTTCATGTAAAGGTAAAAATATCAAATTCTAGGGCCATTTACATTTGATCATATCATTTCTTTCATTTGTGGTCCTCAGAAAGATCTCAGTGCTGTCTTATAGTGTCAAGGCTGGGCAGGCTTAATAAGCAAAGACACATGATTTGTCTCACTATCTCTAATACTTATACAACACCAAATGACAGTATTCCACATTACCTCCAACTCCTCATCATTAACTACTGAATATCTGATACCAATTAGGGCAAACAACAGAGAAGCATGGAGATCATTTCTTAGAGGAAAGAAATGTATTAATATAAGTACAGAACTCACACACATTATTTCACACATAATCAAGCTCAGGTAATAGAATAAAGGGCTTTCATTTCCAGACCAATTTTCTTCTTTCCTTTTAGAATTTTCTGCATTCTCAATTTCTCAATACAGACAGGCTCAATATTTTTTTTGCTATGTTTCTCAACAGCACCTGACAAGTTGGGACATTAATAGCCATGCAAGTGAATCTCCTTTCTGATACATACAAACATTATTGATAGATATGTGTGTTAACTATAGATAGAACAACATCATACAACCTTAGAGAGTGTGTGTGTATTTTTTTCATATTTTTGACATAGCAATTAGCAATATTATGTGTCAGATATGCTATCACCAACCAGCCTCCTACCCACACCTCCCCTTCATTCATCTCTTGTCTCATATGAGAGGGGTGCAAGGACTTAATTTTCACTGATATATATGTTTGCATGATAGGCACAATTTTAAATAAAAGTAACACATGGTTATTTAAATAAAATAAAATTAAATAAAAAAAAAGCGGAAAAACCAATGAACATACACCCTAGAGAATATTCCCATAGGCTTTAACAGGTAAGCAAACTTTTTTCCTTCCACAAGTAATAACTACATTTCCTATATTATAGATTTTGCTGGTTATATTTCCCCAGAGAACTTTGATAAATCTTAGACAGTAAAGTGTTTCCATTTCTTCTGAGGTAACAATAAAAGTAATTATGGGAAAGTCCAGGTAGACTCTGATTATGAAAAGAAATTATGTATCACTGTAGAGATGTAAGGAAAATTTATTGTATGTAAAATTTTCTATGTATTCGTGGATTAAATATTTATATTGATTATGCAAATGTAACATTTGTCTTAATACGCACTACAGTCTAGAAACTCTTGCCAAGTTACGATGGAACAAATACCTGTTTAAAAGAATGTAACAACAGTTAGTAACCATAATAGTTGTCCTGTACAGGGGGACCTAAAGAGATACAACATGCAAAATGATGTGGGTCTTTCATTGGGTCATGGAGTTTGTGACCATGGTGGGGAAGTACAGGTGAAACTCGAAAAATTTGAATATCGTTCAAAAGTTCATTTATTTCAGTAATTTAGCTTTAAAGGTGAAACTAATATATTATATAGACTTATTACATGCAAAGTGAGATATTTTCAAGCCTTTATTTGTATTAATTTTTATGATTATGGCTTAGAGCTTATGAAAGCCCCAAAATCAAAATCTCACAAAATTAGAATAATGTGAGAAGGTTCAATATTGTAGGCTCAAAGTGTCACAGTCTAATCAGCAAATTATTCCAAAACACCCGCAAAGGGTTCCTGAGCCTTTAAATGGTCTCTCAGTCTGGATCAGTAGAATTCACAATCATGGGGAAGACTGCTGACCTGACAGTTGTGCCGAAAACCATCATTGACACACTCCACAAGGAAATTGCAAAAGAAGTTGGATGTTCTCAAAGTGCTGTATCAAAGCACATTAATAGAAAGTTAAGTGGAAGCGCAAAGTGTGGAAGAAAAAGGTGCACAAGAAGCAGGTATGACCACAGCCTGGAGAGGATTGTCAGGAAAATGCCATTCAGTGTGTGGGAGCTGCACAAGGAGTAGACTGAAGCTGTAGTTAGTGCACCACACAAGACGGATCCTGGACATGAGCTAGAATATGCATGCTTTTTTTTTTTTTTTTAAGCAAAAGATAATACCACTAAAGCTGTTAACCTCTTCGACTATGCTTCCTCTCCAAAAAAATATCCTCTCTCTTGTCTACTGAGTAAACTTTTGATCTAATTAATTGGAACTTAATATCGGGTTTATTAGAGTACATTGGAGTGGGGCCCATTTGTCTTCAAAGGGTGCTAGCACTATATACTTGTCCCTCTGCCAGGATTAGAGTAAACTGAATTTTATCAGGCCCAATGGCCATCGCTAATGATTGATGTCAGGACTGTTATTTCTTATTTTCGTATTGTGTGTTGAAGCTCTGGTGAGATCTATCTTAACGGAGATATCTCTGAGATCTACTAACTTATACTAACTTATAACCCCTGCTCCACCTACTCTAACTCTTCTATCCCACACTCCTCCTCCTCCTCCCATCTATATGCTGTTTTCTTCTGACTTTATTACCTTGATGTTTGTTTCCACATAACTGAAATGCTAAATTTGAACTGTGCCATTGCGTCTCGTAACTACCACTTAAACTTAGTGGCTTACATTTAATAAACAGTGCTAAAACAGCCCTAAACCATTAAACCATTTTTCTGTCACCCAGATGTGTCTACCACACTTACAGAAGGTACTTCTTTACTCCACAAAACTTAATTTAGTCACTTCAGAATAAAATAACATCATGCATGGAGATCTTAGGGGACATCTGCTTAGCTTTGGAGACGTGACCTAGGAAGTTCTTCACAAACACTTCCTGTGCTGTTATTGCTTTCAAAGGTAGTTTGGAAGTCAATATTGCATACCCTCCAACATGACCCCTTCCATTAGGTACATTAAACTTTGCTCCTGAGCTTCCAACTGTCACGCACCTGGTTTAAATTAATAAACTGAAGTATGAAAAACATTTTTTGCTTTAACAAAGGTGGTGTTTACCATAGTAACTGGCAGTTGGAAGCTCAGGGGCAGAGTATTTTGTACCTAATGGAATGGGTCATGTTGGAGGGTCTGATATTGAGTTTACACCAGGACTTATGACTTTTATTTGTTACATGCTTAATGACTATTTCAGTGAGCCTATGTTGCTTATCTCTAGGGTCGACCCAAACTTCTTTAGACTAGGAAAGATTTTAGCTGGTGCATCTAATATTGCAGAGAATCCCACCACAAACAGTGTTGGTTGTACCTATGGAACAATGGCACCTTAGACATTTGTCTATGTGGCTTATGCCCAGGGCCACCTTTGATTTATTCTTCTCAGCCGAACTGTGGTAAACTCTAGGCATTTCCCCAGTACATACAGTTGAGGAGACACCTCTAGTATGGCAGAGATGTGATTCAATGACGTTCTGTGTTAAAAGTCTTTCTGCTATTCTAATATTTCACTGCCTGTATGCTAGATTATATGAGGCCTCTATCACACTCAGTAGGATTATCCTTTGTAAGCTGATGTGTGTGGTTTTGAATCAATGGCCTATAAAACCAGAGAATCTATTAGGTCACTTTATCATTTGATATCGGTTAATCTCCACTGCAGAGGATCCCCAACTGTAAGCGAAGGATTATTAACACAGCTCTCGTACCAGATATCACACATAGTTTATCGCCCACTGGAGATAAAAGTACATTATAAACCCTCTAACCCTTAATGTTGTCTAATAAAAACCCAAATGCCGTCATATTTTCGATCTCTAGGATCCCCATTCTTTGTATGAGTTATTTGCTGACAGTCTCCATAGATAAACTCTTCCCCACCAATATTACAGCATTTAGCTGTTAAGGCTTTTTCATGTTTTCTTTTGTAACATGTCCATGGTTCTACTAGATAGCTGTCAAGCTGTATTCAGTTTTCAGTATCCTGAAACAGCTGATTTTGTTACTTGTCACATACAGACATAAATACATACATGACATACATTGTTTTTTGTATTCTTATCCCTTATGAAATGCTGTAAGGTTATAAATAACATGGGATGTTGGTTGGTGTTCTTTCTGCATAAAAATCTTTACCAGTTATGTGTTTCTCTTTTTTTCTTTTTGACTTGGTGCAGGAATAACAACTTTTTAGCACCATGACAGTTACTAGATGCTAAAGTATTTTCTTTGTTAATACTTTAATCAAGAATATCATTTTCAGAGGTGTTATTCCAACAAAGTAATACAATAATAATGGTTTCTGATTTATTTGTTTCTATAAGTAGCAAGAAGCGCTCATTTACTTTCACCGCTTGAACCACGACAACCAATCAGAAATATTTTTTTATTTGCAAAGAACAAATCAGATAATATAATGTTTTTGATTGATTGCTTTGTGTGGGTTGATTTTCACAATCAAATGCAGTGTTAGTAATGTCCACAAGGACATAGCATAACATAATATTCCAATTTGTTTACGGACAATGGGCCTGATCCAGACTCACGACCGCATGCGATCGTACGCCGGTTGGGAGCGTAAAAACGGGAGAAAAAATGCACTTCGCATGTGCAGTATGACAAATTCCGGTCGTCCGAAGGACATCAGCGTACAGCGAGCGTATTTTCAGCGTATTTTTCAACCAAGGGGCGTGCGTTTTGTTCGACGATAGTCCGGACGCTCGAGTTACAACACAGAGGCGGGGATAGCCATTTAAATTGTACAGTATGGGCGTGCTAATTCGCACGGACGCTGGAAAAAGTTAGGGTAGGGTTCAGCCGCCGTAAGTCGGTACAATCAATGGGAGTGTCATGGGCGTGAAAGTTTATACGCCCGGGCGAACATACGCTACGCTCGCGGGCGTAGGTCTGGATCAGGCCCAATGGGCCAGATCCAGACCTAAGTGCTTGTTACATTACACCGCGTAACGTATTTACGCTAGTATATTTTCTATGCACTCCCCTAGGAACTCCCCTCGCTCGTATGTACTTTGGTCGTTTTACCCTTCCCAAACCCTACCTTAACTTTTCAAAGCGTAAGTACTGGCGTACGTAATGGATTCACTTACATAACGGCCTAACCCGGCCCTTACTGTATAATTTAAATGCCTCCCACCGCCTACAAAGCATAACCACGGGTGTCGTATGGATGACACACCGCTTCGTTCGTAATTCTGATGGTACGTACACTCAGAGTTACGTGGGGTAACATCTGCCGCACACATGTGCAGTAAATACAAATAGGAGATTTTACGTCAGCGGCTAGTGTAAAATCACTAGTGTACGTAGCTCTGGATCTACCCCAATGAGAGTTCTGATATAGTTTTTTAACTGTAGTTTAATAGGGGTTAGAAGTTAAACCCTTTGTATTAAATAAAAATATTTAACTTCTGCAATAGAGTAAGGTACAGTAAGTAACAAACCAAAAAATATTACAATATATACAATGGACAAGGGAAGTGGACAATATGGCTGCCCATGTTCTGAATAATAATACAGTTAAGCAGCACTTGACATAATATAAAACTTTATAATATATATAAAAGTGGATCAACAAAATGAATTGGTTTAGGATGGACATTGTTTTTTCCAGCTATTATTTAATGAAGATCATTTAATAATGCGCTAAATAAGCAACACATTCAACTGGATAAAATCTACCAGCATCATACTGAGCTGAGCTCCTGAAAATACATTACAGGACCATGGGGTATATTATAAATATAGTGACTCTACAAAAATGGCATATTCATAGTGATTTTGGCAATTCTGTTTTAATTTTCTTTTTCATGAAATGCAAAACTCTGCATGCAGTATATTGATAAACAATGTAGTCCAGTGTAATAATTAGTTTACCTGAATATGAATGGAGAAAATGCAGTTTTAAATATGTGTGTTATACATTAAATACAACCTCACATAGTTCTTGTAAGGATCATTAGCAGCCACAATAAAATGAGATAACTGTGACGCAGACTGCTGCTTAACTACAGTTGGAACTTTGGCGTGTATCTAATGGCGCTGCTAAGAAGGAAAAAGGAACATGGAAAATGACAGCCTATCAGACTGGCTGTCTTTTACCAAACACTTTCTAGAAAATGATAGCTAGAACTGGATTGGTTAATATGCTCCATTGATGTAGATGTAGATATGAAACCCGAGGTAATTAAAGGCATCTTAAGATGGTAAGCTGCAGTGAACCCAAACCCCCCTTCTTCCTCCTCTTCTGGTAATAAAGAAGGTTCTATGGAAACTGATGCTACCTTTAACATTAGGCTTGTTGCTTATACAAAATCAGGAAACTTGTTCTCTACTGTCAGTGTCAGCTGTTGGTACCAAGGAGGCAGTGGAGGTTTCCAGAGAAAATAAGAGTTATGCCAGATAAACTCCAGGGCTCAAAAGCTGAACTTAAATGACATTCAGTAGATCTTCTAAACAGCACTGTCTTTGGTTTGATGACACTCTCGTCACTAGCATGAAATTTCCCAGTGCTTTCACCATTGTTACCTGATTACGTTTGTGAGAAGATGAATGCGTGTTAAGCAGTGCACAGAGATGATTTAAGGTGCAGCATTTAATGTATTGCTAAGAGAGCAGGGCAAAGCAGGTGCAAATAGTGTGTTGGGCCTAGGGATTCAAAATGGTTACCCTCTATTATTGATGGTTTGTATTTCTCAATTCATTTATAGCACTTTGTAGAGATCACTAACAACACCTATTTGTAGGATCGTTATGTAAGTTACTACTGGTTATTTGTTCTCTGTGAATTTATTTAGATTGACATTTTGAAATACCATTTGAGTGGTGTGTGATACTATTTGATTTTATATAAAATATAGATAACTTATTACATTATGGGCCGTATTCAGAGAACTTTTTTTCGGGAAGTTTCATGCGTATTTTTACGATCAGATGAACTGCGTAGTAACTAAATTTACGCTATCTACATTGATTTTACACATGGAAGTCCATTAGGCACGGACTTGGGAATCGCACATGAGAAAATACGTATGGAGGGGCGTGGCTGTAATCCGTCCGGAGACAGGTACGTGAAAGTGGGTGGGGGGCATTTAAATGACGGTTTGAGGGCGCGGTGAGGGCGCCGTTAGATAGATACGCACGTACGGATGTATTATACGGATGGAAATGCACATGTAAAGATAAGGGTGGTCGAGGCACTCGTAAGTCAAGGACAACCCGTCCGTGTGAGGGGAGTGTCATGGGTGTTGCCTTGCAACGTCTGTGCGTATAATTGCGAACCTTTCGCTGACGGATCTCTGAATACGGCCCTATATCTTTTACAGCGTCATCTTTTATTAAGCAAATACTCTCCACTGATATTCCAATTTGCAAAACATTAAGACATTACAGGAAATCAAGATCCTATGTAATTCATACCCAGGGAAGACCCCAGGTCTGATAGTACTCTAGCACAGAAAATATTTGTTACTTAGAAATAATTGAATGAAAAATGAAAGAAAAGAAAAAGATCACAAAATATAATAGTTTAATATTACAGTATAATTTAATAGAATATAAATATGATATATTTTCCCCATAATACTGCTCTATATGTCCATTTAATAGGGCTCTATAATAACCTCTTAGTTTTAGCTGATATTACAGCTCTGTATGATATGTGGGCCTGTGGTTGCGGATTCCTATGATTTAGTTGGTCATGGATCACATAAGAATCCTATCCTAGTAATCAGTCCAAGATGGAAGCATATCTCTGAATCCAGACTTGTGTTATAGGACCGGATCCAGACCCCCGAATGCTTTCCATACTTTCGGGGTCTGTCCGTCCGAGAGAGAGAGGAATGCACTCCCCCTGTCACTCCCCTCTCTCGTGCGTGCCTGCCATAAGCCTGCCTTAAATCAATCGTGCGGCTCAGCAGTCCGTACGACCACTGATCCATACGCACATGTGTGGAAGCCCCATCCCACACTGTGCACTTAGCATGCTTCCCCCCGCCCACTTTAACAGGTGGAGGGGAAGCACAACCCATTGGAACGGAATTCCGTACAAATCTTGTTATGCTAGGGTTTGGTCTGGAGGGCGCTTGCGTATGTAAGTGACCTGATGTTATTAGGTCAGGATCTGGCCCATAGTTTCTCTAGCTGCAACACTGTCTGCTGTCAGTAGTCTCCTGCCACCCTGGACAATGCTCCACCCACTAGGAAACAATCTAAGGATTCCCCACTCTGCATTGAAAACACTGAAATTATAAAACAACTCCTAATTATAAACTTGAGCAAAATTTAAACATTGTTATACATTGGAAAAAAATGAAATCCCTCTGCAAGAATATACCTTTGACCCTCTGTTACTTAATTTCAAACTTATGTATTGCCACATATGTCAACCGAATACTTTATGGAACCATGTGACCCAAAAGATTTCTAGTTTTGTACAAATCCAGCACACACACATCCAAACATGGAACTTTGCAATTTGTAAGTTTATTTTATTCAGCTGTAGGTGACAAGTAAAGGTCACATATCAGAATAAAGATCAGAGTAAAAATGCATTATCTTGCTTTGATCTTACTGACATTTTACACCTTTTAAGTAAGTTTGTTTTGTTTTGTTCTTGTGTATCAACTATGTTAAAAAGCCAGTTAAGGGTTCCTGGAATTATGGATAGGAGAAGACAGGCTCCCCCCATCAGGCCCATCTCAGGCCTTTATGGCCTCCAGCCTGATTAGTATAGCGCCTGTGTAATGGTGTCATAAAGCTGTCAGGCTGATACCTGGGCTATTGAGACAGCAGGTCTCTCCTGAGAGACAACCAAGATGCTCTTTGCTCATCTGGGGTATGGTTCACCGGTATGATGTGCCAATTTGCCACATGTTTTTTTCGGGCAAACTAGGCATGTCTGCCAGGATTTGTTTCCGGCTTCAGTTAAGTCAGTGTTGACACCGTAAGTAATCAGATTGCTCCAATGGCGCCAGGTATGATTTTTCCCTAACGCTTACCCTAATCCTCACCTTCCCCTTTTATTACACTAGCCTTAACCTTTCATGTCCCACAGCCTAACCCTGCCATTCTATCAGCCTAACCCTATACTTAACTTTCTCTTCTATTAGCCTAACCCATCACAGAATCATAGAAATTGATGACAGATAAGAACCACTTGGCCCATCTGGTCTGCCATTTATATCCCACCCCCCTTCTATCAGCCTAACCTTGACCTTAACTTTTGTTAGCCTAACCCTAACCCTTTTCACAACCTAATCCTAATCTTCACTAGCCCACCCCCAAACTATTCAAAATACTACCAATTTCATCACTGATATATTGTCAAAATTTGGCCATTCAGACTGGCAACTGAATCCCACTAATCTGTGATGTGGTTTTTGTTTGTGTTCTACCCTAAGCACTGCACAGTAAGGCAGGGGGCGTCTCTTACTGCTTAGTTACAAGCTGGACAGACTAGGCTTTATTTTGTTTTGTTTTATTTGTACCATCCCCAAGTCAGCTGGAGTGTTTAGTAAAAAAGTGTCTATGTCTACTCAGGAGAATCTGATTGCTTCTAGATACAATGAGATTTATTTAAAACAAATATATAAAATGAGAAAAAAGATAATTACATTCCCCCAACAACCAATCTAGATTTTTTTTTGTAACAATATTTCATACAATATATAGTATTTATTGATGGATGGTATTATTGTAAAGTTGTAACACATTAATATAAATGCAGGCAGAATGTTCAGCTATTTGGCTTATACCTAGCTGTTTGAGAAATCAGGTATTCTATTCTTAATGATCTTTTAGCTGATCTGTATTACTTTATTCAGGTCTCATTACACTATGTGCTGACTGGTTTGCAAATTTAGAGACAGTTGGAAAATTAATATATTTATGCTTCAACAGACATAAGTTTACCATCGTTAATGGAATCTGAGTCTGCAGGTTTCAGAGTGATAACATTTCCATGCATAAACTATGGATGATTATATTAATACCGGAAATGCAAATATTTTTTCACCTTCATTTTGAGACATTAAAAAGTATGTATTTTTCTAAAAATAACACCAGTGGACTATGTAATGGCCTTGTGAGCATGGACAGGATCCTGGATTAATAATGACCCTGTAGTTTGTGTGTGCTAGTATAAAACAGACTCCTCGCAGGCACACACTTTCCTTGCTATAACCCCTATATTAAATCTTACGCACCCATCCACCGTAAAATGGAGCATCATACATAAGCCCTTACCCTATGAGCTGCATATATTCCACTGTGCATACACCAGGCATGCATGGCGGGCAGTCATGCGCTGCTGTCGTAAACTGCATTGGAATGCAGCTTCTATCAAGCTATGTTGCAATGCGGAATACCTCCATCCTGCACCATTTTGTTACTGAAGCAGGATCGGCCTCATGTCCTTAGAAATACGGGGCCGTATTCACAGTGACGTTTTTGCGTGGGGTTGCGTGCGTATTTTTAGGAGTATTAGGTATTAACTGTGCATGCGTAGTAACTTTTTTCACGCAAATTATGTAGTATTTACGTGCGTAAGGCGCGGACTTGTGAATCGCATGTTTGAAGTTACGTGAAAGTGGGCGGGGGGGACTTTTGAGGGTATGGTTAGTTAGATACACACACACACACACACATGTAAGTAAGATACGCGCGTAAGTACACAGGTAGAGATAAGGGTGCCCTATGAAAGCGTAAGTCGCCGAAAACCCGTCCATGCTAGGGGAGTGTCATGGGTGTTGCCTTGCTACGTGTGTGTGTAAAAACGCGCAATTAGTACACACGGATCTGTGAACCCAGTCCATGATATTTTAAGTCAATGGGCCGGATCCAGAACTACGGCCCTCAGGTACGAGCGGCTGTAAGATGGTGATTACTAGCTACTGCACATGCGTAGTAACTATGTACGTAATCTATGTATCGTTTCGGTACATAGATTGCATATATGCGGCCTTAAAGACCGCTTATACGCAATCTACGTACCAAAACAATACATAGATTACGTACATAGAGCCTGATCCAGACCTACGTCTTAATGCCAGCCTGCAGCGGAAGATCGGCTTAAAAGCCGATCTGCGCATGCGCCGGGCAGATGGGTAGCCTTTAGCCAGCATAAGCGAGAGAAAATACGCTCTCACAGGGGGAGTGTCAGGGAGAGTGCACGCCGATACGCTGTTCTTTACTAAGCACAACGCATCGGCGTAGGTCTGGATCAGGCCCATAGTTACCACGCATGCGCAGTAGCTAGCAATGACCATCTTACGGCTGCTCGTACCCGATGGCCGTAGTTCTGGATCCGGCCCAATAACTATTTAGTTATTTTCAGAATTAAAGTAAAAATTAAATAAAAAATATGTTTTATGAGATAATATTAATTAAATGAGATTTGTATCAACACAGATATTTTACAAGAAAACACCACTACACAATGCCCAGCACTCCTGTCATACAAGGGAATCCCACCCTCCACAACTTCCTAATGGAACTTCCTACTGACACCCATTTCAGGAGAAAGTTGAAGGTCCTCTCTGGTGAAAAGCTGTGGTTTGCACAATTGGTCAGTGCATGTGACATAATACAAGCCTTGATGTGACATCGGAAATGCATTTGCCAGAGTGTTTATTACAACAAAACTGAAATGGGTGGTCAATTTCTTTAAAGGGGCATAGTAACTAGAATAGCAGAGAGTTAATCCAATTTAACTAGAAGCAAATTAAACTCCCTGTGTGTATGGGTGGGATTCAAATGGTGCCACTCACCCCTCCTGTTGTCATTGGTTTCTTCCCGGGAAAGGGGGAGGGAATGGGAAGGGATCCTAGTCTTCATAAGTCCTTGTGCAGGGGATCAGGCCTCCTTCTTCTTGGATTTTTCACCCACCTTCCCTCCCTAGTTTGTAGCCTCTTTATTGGCAGGGGTAGCTGATAATGGCGGAAAGCAGGAATAATATGTATATATTCTCTGTTGTTTTACCTTTATTTTGTATTTCAGGTCTGTTAAGGTGCTACTGGATGTTGGATACCTTTGACCTGTGGTTTCCGTTGTTTGGAGGCGGTGTTACCCGAGGCTTGAAACGCGTTACACTTAAATGAGGTATCAGGCCATAGGGTTTGTTAGTGTGCAATGGTTGGTGGTTGTTCACTTGTTATTAGCCATTAAGCTGTTATGCAAATTTATTTTACTATGATGCGATTTCCAGTTTACCTGCTTTCTTTGGCCCCCATCAAATATTTAAAGGTTATCACTATTATGACCTTTTACAGGTCATTGATAGATAGTTAGTTAATTAATTAATTAAATTAATGGTAAAATTAAATAAAAATGTATAGTTCCCACAAAGATTGGTGTCTGCCTCTTATTTTA
>WWET01000332.1:432391-447363 GCA_011038615.1 Limnodynastes dumerilii
TAACTATACGCTGTCATTTGGGATCTTAAGTGACGTGGTAGCGTTCATTTAAGATCCTAAGTGTCAGTCCTCGCCCACTTTCTCTCATTTCCCTGCCTCCCCCCGCCCCTTTCCATGCAAATCCTATCCTTAAGAAAGATTCGCTGCACTTAAGATCTTAAGTGCTTGCGTGCGATTCAGACCTACGATCTTAGCGAACTTACGCTCCTAACCGCTACGCTACCGGCGTTGCACTATTACTACGCATGCGCAGTTTTGCGAATTTTCTAGGATCTTAAATATACGCACCTAAGTGCCGTGGAAATCGCATCTCTGAATCAGCCCCTTAAATTCCAAATTGAAGGACCTTCTACCCCATAAACCTAAAGTAGTTTTTGAGATTAGCAGACAACTTGAGAAACATGATATCACCCAGTGCAAATAACAAAAGACTTGGCTAGAAGAAGCCCCATCAAACTTCTTCTACTGCACTAAATATGTAGGACCTGATTCACAGTTAAGAAGGAAGATAAGAATAAATGGGTTCGCAATTATACACATAGCAATTCCCTTGACTTAAGAATGCCAAAGGCAGCCTTATCTTCCCATGTGTATGTATTTTCTTTACTTGCTAAAGTACGCACGTACTAAGCAAACTGTGCCCTGTATGCCCCATTTAAATGATTCCCCACACCCACTTTTTTTTTACATCCTTCTTAACTTTTCCTAGCATGCCCCTTCTTACTTATCTCATTAAAAGTGGCTTTGTAAATCGCTTTTAAGGGATCACCGTTCTTAAATCCTACATAGGTTGCACAAATAAGAGTACAATGCAAGTACAGTTTAACCTTCTTAAAAATACACATGCAAATAGCAGCAGCTTCTTAACTGTGAATCAGGTCTGTAGTGTGTAAAAACATGCCTCTGAATTCACATCCAATTCTACAAAAATATCTTATAAAATAAAAGGAAAAAATTCATATGAAAGTAAAGGAATTTGCTAAACTAGCAAAAGAAACAAAATGAATATACCCTAATGGCCTTTTTTTTCATGCACACATTACGATGACTCTGAGGAAGCCCTCACGTTGAGGAGTGAAACGCGTGGGTTTAATATAGGAGAGCTACTTCTAACTCGCATCTGAGAAATAGTTTTCTTCTTACCCAGCAACAGCTATATATTGAAGTAGCGCTGGGATGAGTCATGTGCACTTCAGTAGACCAATCGTACTGCAGCTAGCGGGCCCTTCAGCATCTCTTCATGGCAGGTCAGGTTTCCACTGCATGGAGGACACTTGGAGAAACACTGATCAAGGGACACGCCAACTAGAGTGATTTCCTACTACTATTACATATATAGCACATTGTACTTTGTGTTCCTTAGTATTAATAACTCGGAAACTTCACATTGGAGCTTTCTCCCTCCTTTACAATCGGGATAATACTCTATTATGACCACCAGAAGTAAGTAGAAAGAAAGTAGTATTTTCACTATTAGTGTTGGGAGGTTTTCTCAAACTTATTATATGTCTGGTGTTTTGTCACCAAATTGTTGTGTTTTATTAGTGCTTTGTACAGATTTCAGCTTACTGTACTCTTATGTGCCTTATGTACAGTAAACATCGTACATATTTGTACTTCTCTATTTTTTTCTTTTGTTTACTCGAATAAACACAGTTTTTATTTATCTCTATTTTATTACCATTTGAATTATTGCAATTTCCATTATTACAACATTTTTCCTTATGGTTTTTTCATATTTTTGAATATCTTTATTTTTATCCCAAGCCTGCTAAAATAGCTCTACCGAATTAGCATTCACTGCCTCTGATGGGAGGATATTTCAGTTATTAAGTACTATTATAGTGAAGTAAACTTTCCTCACATCTAAACTAGTCTCCAGTTTTAATGCATGCCGACAAGTTTTAATACAACTCCTTCTTTGAAGATTGCCATTCTCTTGTACTTGTTTAAACCCCTTGGCACAAGCTGCTATCATATTCTACCACTCTCTTGTCTGTTCCAAGCTATACATGTTAAGTTCCTGTAATCTGTCTTTGTCTGTTGTGTGACACAGGCCATGCACTATTTTAGTTGCTCTTATTTGCACAATCTCTAAAATATTTATGTCCTTACAGAGATATGGCCTCCACAACTGAACACAGTATTTTAGGTGAGCCCATACCACTGATTTATAAAGTGTCCTTATTTCTTCTCTCTTTCTACTACAAATTCCTCTCCCTGTGCAAACAATCATCTGTCTTGTCTCTCTCATTGCTTTGTTACATTGTTATCTGCAATTAAGCCTACCGAGATAGGGACTTCTACATCTCTAACTCCTCCTACTATATTAAGCCTTTTTTGAGCCCCATGTGAATAATATTGAGCCCCATGTGAATAATATTGAGCCCTATATGCATAATATTGAGCTCCATGTGCATAATATTGCATCTATTGGCATCTCAGATTCATTTAATAAAGTGTGTGTGCGTGTTTGTGCGTGTGTGTGTGTGTGTGTGTGCAGGGGTATAAAAACCAGGGGGGGGCAGAGGGGGCAGTTGCCCCTCCACTATTTGTTTTGAGTGGGCTAAGACTGTGTTTTGTTCCCCCATGAACTTTTACAAAAAAGCAGATGGGGATGAATGAAATGTAGTTTGGGAGTGAGGCAATAATAGCTTTATTTGAACTCACCAACTGTTTTCATACATTTTTCTTTTTGCAAGCGCTTTTTTTCTTTCTTAGAAACCCCTCTCATTTTGCTATCACTATTTGCAGTAAGCATAAGCAGACACACAAGACCAGGAAGCTGCACTTTAATAATGTGTTATAGTAAAATAAAACTATGGTTTGCGAACCCCAGAAACATGAAAATTTATATAAGACTGGGAGTCTTAGTATATACACAGTCACTGTGACAACTGTCTAAAATAATATACCAAATGCGAGAAAAACGGGCACCAGGCCCTATATTAGTCCTACCTTGACCTTTAGCCCCTTTAGTCATCCATGAAAATCTTCGTTCCTACGCCCTGTGTGTGTGTATTGGTGAGAAGGGACAAACTGGAACAGGGTTCCTATTAAACAATGGACTTAGGTAACACAAGGAGCCTTAAGACAAGACCTGCATCAGAGTAAAAGGGAAATGAGATTGGAAAGTTGGGCCCATGGAACTGGTGAATACAGTATATTTTTTCCATATCATACAGTATAGTATATCACTTTCCTTCTAAATAAAGCATATAAGGGGATCAACGAAGAGCTATGACAGGTGGTAACCCTCAAAATATATTTTATCTGCAAGCTAAT
The DNA here is from genome assembly GCA_011038615.1 of Limnodynastes dumerilii. Lineage (NCBI taxonomy): Eukaryota > Metazoa > Chordata > Amphibia > Anura > Limnodynastidae > Limnodynastes > Limnodynastes dumerilii. The sequence goes on from WWET01000332.1 coordinate 435,677, forward strand.
AGCAGTGTGTGAACTATCGAATTAGTTTAATAAGTCATTTATTAAAATTTAGTAAATGTTATAAAACCACGCTTTACATCCTGTATTTCATTTGTGAATTACTGTAATGTCTTTGGAGAGAAGAGAGTTGCAGGGGACCAAGGCAATGTTTTCCTGGTGGAATTGAGTAAACACGTCTTCCTTATTACAGCAAGAGTGCGGACAGTCAGACTATAACAGCTCAATTTCCAGGACCATTCACATTCTTGTCTGAAACTCCCTGTGAGCTCTGAATCAAATTCACTTTCCAGTAGCACAGAGATACACTGTGCACACACCAATGCTGTGACTAAGTGACACCTTCTTGAAACGTCTCAAGGTGATTATTACCCAGCAGGCTTTGTGACAGCCCACAGAGATCAGGAGGAACAAAGGCTGTGGGTAAGATTTCTTTTGGCACCTGTAATTGTCACATTAAATAATATTCTACACAATTGCTGTATGTAACTGGAGGCAGAAATCCCTGTCCTGTGTTTAAACGCCCTTCTAATAAACAGTTATTAATCTTTCTAATTTCAACTTTCAGACTTATCTTGAATAAAAAATGCTGTTATTATGAATCTTACATCAAAACAGAAATTTAACAATTGTGAACAATTTTGCCAACAAATGCATTGTGTATATAATTTATTAACACAGGAATCCATAAAAGCAGAGAATCCTACAAAGCTTCCTAATTATCAGGTCTTAAACCTCAGACGCTTGTCAGATTTCTCTGCATTGTTATTCTAGGAGAGAATAAAAAAAATCCTAATAGGGTTGTCAGATAAGAATGATGTTTGCCATCTCCCTGTGCCAATGTTATTACATTGTTACAGGCTTTATTAAAGGTTATTTTACGTAAAGACTCCATTTGAATGCACTGTTCCTTTGTTTACTAATAAAAGAAACGTTGACTGCTAATCTTATTTTATCTCCCTAACATATGGAAAAGCCATTTATTCCATCCAATCACATTAAAGAACAGAAACCCCCATTTCTGAGCACTGTTATATATCACAAGTTTGCGGATCATTAAAGATATGATTACCAATGGAGAGCCTCTGAAGGTGGCACATTTATGATTCTACGAACAGATGGGGACATACATTTTCCTTGCAAATACTTTTGAAATTGCTCTACTGGTAGCAGTATAAAAATGATATACAGATGCCGGAGCCAAAAAGCAAGGACAAGCGGTCCAGACTTACACAGTAAAAGCTTCACACGAGCTCTGTCATCTTTGATTGATCTGTACTATACCTGTGAAACTTGTTGACTGGTAGGGAAACCGTGCAAATAACTCACGGCAACAAGGCAGATAATTCATAAAGCCAATCGGTCTGCTTCACTCTCTGGATGTGACATATGAAGCCTTTCTCCAAAGATGCATCATTTTGCAGCATGAACAATATTTAATGTCAGTAAGAAGGGCAGAATATGCACCTATAAACAAAAAAAATAAAAAACTACATCTAGACAAAGTCCAACGAGCCAATAACAGCCCAAGTTTTATGGACGGCGATCAGGTTTTAAATAAACTCAAACAGACTTTTCATTATCATAGTTATTAAAAATAAAAGGAAGGAAACATAGCATCCTTTCTGCAAGTTTAGGTTTGTTGCGGATGGATTGCTACTAGGAGCAGAGAATTATCTTAAGAAAAAAAGATCATCTTTCTACAGCAAAGAATGATTCCCTGTTCCAGTTCATTGATGGAGTTGATTAAGTTTAAATGAAGCAGACATTAGATAAAAGTGAGTGTATTGACCAGTGGGCACTGCAGTCTGTGCTTGAAAAGGCCTGATACATTCAAAAAAGCAAAATCTGCTAAATGTTCTAATCTTCAATCAAATCTTACATCAATACAGACAAAGTTTGGTAATGAGAGATTCAATGAAGCATGTGGGGGAAAGAATTAATCCTCTTGGTCTAAACTGGGTTCAACTTTGAAGCCTGCTCCGAAGGAAAGACAGTTATCTAAATGCTAAATAAGAAACTTATTGTACTTCTCATTGCATGCTAATCTTTTGTCTACCCTGTCTCTATTATTTGTATGCTCATAGATTCTGGTTGTCATGGTGATTATATCAAACCACACTGTGGATGACTGGAAGGAATCAGCGTTGAATATGAAAAGGACCTCTCTGCAACTCTCACTCAAAGAATACAAGGCAGGGCAATTAACCACCTTCTGACCAGGCTGTCCAGTAGCCAGTCCTCCAATATTGTGCTACTGTTGAAGGTCGTGAACTCCTCTTTGCAGGCCAACTTAAAGCTAGTAGTCATCTAGGTCTTGACCACTAGTTCCATTAAGTTCTATAATTTAATTTGCTCTGGCAGTCAAAACATTTTAAGCTTGCTTTTGAAATCTAGAACACCCAAATCAGCGAGAACTTACATTTAGCGTTGTCCATTTCAGCTGCCATTTTTCTTACTTCTGAAGCTTTTCATGTACACAGGAGGTGAATGAAGACGTGCAAAGTGGATATGTTTCCTTAGTAAGACGTACATTTAATTAGGGCATTAAATTTGAACTTAAGAAAAAAATGTATAATCCTGAAATCAATAACATAATTTCAGCCCATGTTGGAACATTGACCATTTCTTTTTTTTCAGACTGTTATATGTAAAGTAGCAATCATAAACTTTACAGCATCAACAAATCAGATGAGCATCTAAACCTCTCCATGCGCTCTAATTTTATATCTGGAATGGAAATTCATATATGCAAATACCTGGGGACACCTTGCACTTTAATTTAAAATGTGGTTTGTTTTTTTGTTTTGTATTTAATACAGAGACGTGAAAAGCAAAGATAACATATTCCTACTGTTACTTTTAAGAAAAGTATAAATGTCAGAAAGACTTTCTTTTGTATCTGAAGTTAGAGTACAGTTTATGGTAGGTCTTTCTTCTTATTTTCAAAACCTTTAACTAAAAACCCTAAATCAAAACACACATACACATACAGATAGATAGATAGATAGATAGATAGATAGATAGATAGATAGATAGATAGATAGATAGTAAGTAAAAGCAGAAATATATTTAATGCATTATTTATTAAATAATTGAATGAAAGCTATGCAATTTAACATAGATGTATGATTGGAAAGGGATAATAGCAGAGAGAGGCACTTTGCGTTCCTTCATGATGCATGTCAATGCATTCTTCTGCGCATATTTGCACGCTTGAGCCGTAAAACTTAAGGTTAGCCATTGGATGTGTGTGAGATGCTGCTTACTTTAAAGTAAAACTATTTGATCCATAGGATTGGATAATTTTTAGACTCAGATAAACAAACATATGTTAAGAGATATGACTTTTGTTCTTTCACACAGTCTCAAGTTCAAGGTAACCACACTTTATTTTCATTCCTACTTCTATGAATTTTAGAAGGTGCAATTTCGTCCTCCATTAGACTGGTGCAATTCTATAATAACTTGGATCATAATTTGCAGAAGGGTTTAAGACAATCACCGTAATAAAGTAGTTTATGAAAAAAGTGGTTGGATCTAACAACCTTGAACCACTAACATGGCATGAAGGCATTCTTTAAACTACTAGACTAAATTGTGGGATTCAATATCTTACAATTTACAGATTATATTTATCCATTTAAATTTTTATTTTTTTTTACATTAAGATTTTATTCCTCTTCAAAACATAAATGCAAAAGTGTAAAAACAATTCAGGGCTTATGAAGTCTTTATTTTTTCCTGCCTTGAAATGACAAGAGGTTGAAAGTTGCGAGGTCTCATTGAAAAGCTTAATAACAAGAGCTGGGGGGATTTATAGAGAAAGTATACATTATTACTGTTATGAAAGGAGCATTAATAAGGGAACCTGGCTAACTGTTTGAACTTTAATTTGTTCATTAACAGGATTTACCCCCTCACTGTGATAATTATTACTTCTTTTAAGAGCGTAGTCCAATCTCAAAGCTACAAAGAATCGGGTGAAAGTTAAATACACGGTAATTAAATCATTTAATTGAAAAGTTTTAAGTAATAAAAGAAAGTGGTAAAAAGAGGAAACATAATTAAGATTTACACGTATCCTCTGAAAATAATAAGAGGTATAATAAAACAAACTTTTAATTGATTTTTATTTGCTGAGATGATTGTGCACTTAATTCAAAAACCTAATGAACAAAATGATGGGCTGTATTCACAGATCCGTTTTTGCGTGGAGTTGCGTGCGTATTTTTAGGATTGGAGTAACTGCGCATGCGTAGTAACTTTATTTACGCTTTATTTGTATTTACGCACGGAAGTCCATTAGGCACGTACTTGTGAATCGCACCTGGGGACATACATATGGAGGGGCGTGGTTGAAATCTGTACGGACAAAGTTACATTAAAGTGGGTGGGGGGGCAGTTAAATGACCATTTAAGGGTGCGGTTAGCTACATATGCACATACGTAAGTATTATACAAACATAGGGCCTGATCCAGACCTACGCTGGTGTGCGTTTTTACGCCGATCGTAAGCGCAAAAACGGCCTTTTGTACTTACCGCGCATGCGCAGGGCATGTTGCGCTCATGTTACGGTCTGAGAATCTGAGCGTATGGGCCTTGATCATAACAACTTCGTATTTACGCTGGGGGGGGTGTGCCTGCCATACGAAATCCGTAATTACGACCCGGGGGCGGGGTGAGGCATTTAAATCGTACAGTATGGGCGTGCTAAGCGTCGTAACTACGCAATGAGCTTACGGACGCACGCGGTTACGCTCAGAAAAGTTAGGGTAGGTTTTGCTAAGCGTAAGAAGGCAAAAGTAAATACGACCAAGGGGAGTGCCGAGCGGAGTGCATCGGAGGCACGCCGGCGTAAATACGCTACGCACATGAGCGGATCATGAGCGTAGGTCTGGATCAGGCCCATAGCTGCAAACGTGGCGATAAGGGTGCTCTATGGTGGCGGAAGTCAGCAAAACCCCGTCCGTGTGAGGGGAGTGTCATGCAACATACGTGCGTATAATTACGTACCTTTAACTAACAAATCTGTGAATACAGCTGATGTAACAAAAATAAACAAAACAAAAATAAACATCTTTTCTGCAATATAATGTCATCATCACATATTTGTCCTTATAACTCCGGTACATTGACATTTAAATAATGGCAAGGGCATAATGTAAGTGTCTTCTGTTAAAAGTGTTCTGTAATTTGGCAGAAGTTTGCTGCTCCCAATAAAAACAATTAACCGTTACTCCCTTAAGAGCCACTTTGGTTGCAATGTTTTTTCTCATGATCTCTGCTTAAAATGTCACATATGGTTATAACAGCAATACAGAACCACAGGGACTGCGTTACAATGAGACTTTGCCATGTCAGAGATATTTTGTCCAAGTATCTGAACAAAGCAATAGCCTAAATACTGTGTGTAATTAGCCGGTTTAACGCTCTCTCTATCTCTAACACAGGAATATATACATCCATACACAGACATGAAAGCAAGCAAACACCATCTTTTTGGGAAAACTCATTTCCCCCAAGTCATGTAGTAGAAAAGGGAATTGGACACAGATTTAAAGACAAATAAATTAACAGATTTGTGAAAATTATCTAGCAATGAGATTTGTTTTATGTTTGGAATCTCCCTCTTTGGCCCAGAGGACCTAATTATAACGACCTTTGATTTGACAATTCAGAGCATCACTGATGCTGTGTACAATGCACCTGGTGTTCAAAAGATCCCTGGACTGTGAGTTTAGAATGTGTTTCATATGTAAAATACAGATATGTTGTGACACACTAAGGATGCCTATTATTTGCCTTGGGATTAACACTGAATGTGTGTTAAATTTGTCTCAAATTGACGTCAAATATCAGAAGAATGTGTATCTAATTTAGAGATAAAATGCCCTGCCTGTAAGCTAATAATAAACTTAAAAGAATTTAGCACTTCTTCACATAGTTAGATTATTTTTCCATATTAACATTAGACTACAGTAAACATTTAAAAATACACAATATATTTCATGTAAGAATCTATTTACTAGTCACTTAGGGGTAGATCCAGATCTGAGTATGCTTGTGTTTTTACGCTAGCCGCTGACGTAAAATCGCCTATTTGTATGTATTGCGCATGCGCACGGAAGATGTTACTACATGTAACTCTGAACGTAGATACCATCAGCGTGACTTTGAATGAAGGGGCGGGTCATCCATGCGACACACAGAAATACAGTTTGGAGGCGGAGGGAGGCAGTTAAATTGTACAGTATGGGCCGGATTAGGCCGCTACGTACGTGAATCCATTATGTACGTCAGTACTTACACTTTGAAAAGTTTATGTAGGGTTTGGGAAAAATAAAATGACCAAAGTACATACGAGCGAGGGAGTGCATAAAAAATACGCAAGCGTAAATACGCTACGCGATGTAACAGGCACTTAGGTCTGGATCTGGACCTTAGTAAGGTTTTCAGAATGTAAATATATAAGGCAACTTATCTTATTGATTTGATTACATGACAGGGCTAGATTTAAACAGAGGAGAAGGAAAAGTAGAGATGTTGCCCATAGTAACCAATCACATTCTAGCTGACATTCTCTAGTATGTATGTATGTATGTATGTTAAAATGGCAATTACAAGACTAAACTCTCATTTGTGCACACAGTGCAACTCACATGGTATCCAAAGCTAGGGGTGGTACCTACAGTTTTCACCATTTGGTAATACAAGGAACCACACAAAACTTTGCTTCACAGCCCACAGTATCTAGTTACACAGCGATGAAGGGTAAGGTTAGTAAATTAGTATTTCATTACGATAGTCAAAAGGCATCTGACGGACGTTTGTGTTAGGTGTATGATTATGACTTGTTTGAAGCCCAAATTAGAACCAAATTAGGAATTCCTGTTCCTACTACCATTCATGTATCAAACTAGTTCCTGAACAGTCCTATTTTTTTTATATCAAGGTTAAAGGAATGTAGACACAAAACAAACCCAACTGAGGATCTGTTCTGAACTATACATCTTTAAGGAAATTTTCATAATGTTTGTGCAGACATCATCATCACTAATATCATACTGTCTTTGGAGTAGATCCTCACTTGCTTTATCCTTCTCTTTTCGATGCGTTTGGATCATGTTATTGCATGCATATGCCTCCATTCTACCCAGTCGGAGGGTATTCCACCCTATCCATACAGTTTTGTCCCACAGAAACCAGGTTGTGCTTGCAAGTGGGAGCACTGGTACTTTGCCTACTGATCCAGACCTCCAAACTGCCACCATTTTACATACGCAGAAGCCGGGAAAGTTACGTAGGGTTTTTCTATTGGAAGTCTGTTGGTGTAAGTGGAGTGGTTAGTGGAACAATCATCTTTCAGCCCTGAAATTACGGTTCCCCAAACATCTGTCAATCATAGATACAAATGCAAGTTATGAGGAATTGAAGATCTAGCACAATAGCTGCAAATAAATACATCTAAGATTGCAGCAATTGTGTATTTTTAAACTGAACTAAGAATCAATATTGTTACTGTAAGTGGTCCAACTTCGGTAATCCCAATAGGACCTTGGGGTCTGTTTCCTGTGCATGGACAGGAAGTAAAAAGCCTGCAATATAGAGCAAAAATAAAGAAATAAAATGCAATTCCTGCGTGCATACAGCTCAACAGGACCCCAGAAAGTTCAGCCTGAGCATTACTTCTTGCAACTGCTTCTCCATTATATTATTACATATCTATATATGGGAAGTAAAAATAAAAAATAAAATTATATAAAAAAAAATGATTATATAGATTATAAGATTATATAACAAAAATAAAACTAAGTTTGCACAAATAAATGCTAATGTAACAATACAAGTCAGAATGTCATCAAGGTAAAACGTTATGCAACACATATTTGTGCTTTTTTATTACTGGATTAAATACAATGGGGTAGATCCAGAACTAAGTATGTTAGCGTATTTGCGCTAGCCGGAGACGTAAAAAACGCTATTTTGTATGTACTGCGCATGCGCGCATCAGATGTTACGCCACGTAACTCTGAACGTACGTACCAGCCATGTATCAACAGGGTGACTACGAACGGAGGGGCGTGGCAGAGTTTGGCAAAGAGTGCATCAAAAACACGCTACGCGATGAAGCGTGATGGGAACGTAGGTCTGGATCTGGCCCATTTATTAGCTACTCTAGCAATAAAACTAATTAATGTCATTCAAGGTTTGTATCATACAAATTGTTGTCAAACACACTCAATATTTAAAACACATTATTTCTGTACAGAAGCCTTTCAGAAATATATTAAAGGAAACAACAGTCAGATGAAGGCAGCTTATTATGGTAATGATCTGGGCAGATGAGGCTACTACACACATTAGAAATAATTACAGAACCGGTAACAAGGACCAAACCTCACTTACAAGATGCATCCATTTACACCAGTGGTCAAAGTAGGCCAGTATACTGTGGTATTCCATAGTAAAACAATCATATTCCATACATTTTTCGTACCACATCTTCTACATTTTTTCTTTGACCACAGATTGTAACAAAAAAAAAATGGATGCCTCCAAATATGTGTTATCCAATCAGCAGTAATATGCCCATATAAGGTGATAGGAACACACGTTGTAAAACTTCTTACCTAGTGGCTGCTCAAGGTCTCTTCTGGTCTTCGGAAGGTAGAAGAAGCCTCTGTCTCCACACACCATATACAAGGCTTCCACTAGGTGAGACCCGCACAGGTGCTGGTTGGCTAACCCTTGGGTGCTGGGTGCAAAGAGACTGAGAAGAATTGCCAGAGGGAGACATTGAATCCACAGAGCCATGATGAGGAAGGTGGAGTGTGGGGCTGTGGACACAGGAATAAGGAAGAGATGAATGGGAATTGCAACAAGATTAGACAATATGGAAGGAGCAGCAGTCAGAGAAAGATAAAACAGCAGAAACATGGGGGACCTTCTCAACCAACACCTTTAAACATAAGGGGCCAGATTTACTAAGCTGCAGGAAAGGAAAAGTGGAGATGTATCACATAGCAACCAATCAGATTCTAGCTCTCACTTTCCTATTACATACTAGAAAATGTCAGCTAGAATCTGATTGGGTGCTATGGGCAGCATCTCCGTGTTTCCTATCCTACAGCTTAGTAAATCTGGCCCAAGGAATGAAAATGTGATGTGAATTTTCCATATTAAGTGTTCTCCAACTCCATGTTTCTAGACAACCCTGGAATTAGCACAGACTTTATTCACCAGACAAACTGTACTTTCAATTCCATTGTCTCGCCTATCGTTTAGCATGGTTTTGCCTGGGTGCAGATTTGCTTCTTTTATTGCTGTGATTTCCATCTTGGGATCGGTCCCACAGTGTCTTGCAAATAGTCCCCACCCCCTTCACCCCTCTAAAACAGTCAATGAATTTGTCTTGAAAAGAATTGTGCAAACAAACTTCCAGGTGGTCCACAGAGCATGGTCACATTTTGACAAGGCTCCTATTTCTATCCTTTAAAGCTTTGACTGTCTACTTAACCCGAGCTAATTGGACCTCAAGAGACATGGCATGACTCATCAACATATATCTAAGGAGTTACTGTATCCCAAACCATCTATCCTCTGGAGTTCAGCTGCTCCTTGCATGACCGCCATCTCCCCATTTCCCCGAAATGGCGCAAACTCATATTTCCAGATTCTGAGTCCTACAGCAGCAATTCACAGATAAACCCTAATCAAAAGGACTTAAATTACAGGAGAAGAACAAAACTCCATTAGTGGAAGCTGCTTGCCAGCGGAGCAATACCACATCACCCATGACACTTGAAGCAGCACCCTCTACCAAGCCACTTAGACCAGTAGTTTTCCTGCCCCTAAAGGCATCAAACCTGAAGGCCTGGAAGTCCAGAGGTATATGCTCTGTTGCATTCTAGCTGATCTGCAGTGCCTGTTGGTCGTGAGATCCGCAGATGGTTGCATTGCTGGAGCTGCACCTCTCCAGCCAACAATAAATGTACCTCTAATCCATTTTGGTCATACAGATCCTGAGATACTGGGAAATGGTCACCATTACAGAGCTTGGGCCTTCAACATGGAGAAGAAATCTGCAGATACTTTGTTGGTGGGAATGTCGGACAACTTTTAATATTATAACACAGGACCAGATTCACACCTAAGAAGCAGAAGCTTCTTTCAGACCGCATTTACGCAATCTACGTAAGGAAAAGATACGTAGATAACGTAAAAAATGTACCACGCATGTGCAGTAGGAAAAAACGCTAAACACCGGACATATATGTTATACATCCGGTAGTCTGCATACGGCCCCTACTTCTTACCTTAATGAATTAAGAGTCTGAAAACTGCCAATTGGTTGGCAATAAAATAAGCATCTGATACAATCCGTGTAAGTTTATTATGTAAAGCTAGGTACATACCATTACAGTGATACTTGAGATGCAATGGTTCTTACTATTTTATTAATGATTACAAGTTCTGATGACCATGCCAATTCACGTGTACACACCACACCAATTTACCAGCAGATCTGAGATTGTCATCTCTCCTAACCATCTGCTGAAACAATCATACACACTGTACAGATATTGTCATGCACCGGACTCAGTGCCAGTCCATAAACTGACCACGTTGGACCAGAGGGGCGAAGTCTAACTGCAAACCTGGTGTTCACCAGAGCCCCTGATGGTGGGGATGGTCTTGGCTGCAAGCAGGTGGTAGGTCGCAGCCCTTTGGACAAGTGCACAAACACCAAGATGGTGAACAGGATCCGAGGGTAGCAGGAGTGTAGGAGTGGCTATTGAGACAGGACATTGCGGTGAGCAGTGGAGACTGGAAGAACAGATACCGAAGACACAGGCAGGAACCAGAAACAATGGAACACAGGCACCCGAATAACTGGGACCAAGGACCAGATAACAGGAACCAAGGACTAGAGACAGGACCTGGAACCAGGGAGCCACATGAGAGGACTCGAGGATGCAATATCAGCAGACAAGGAAACCTGTTGCTCTGATGGAGTAAAGTGATGTCAGAGAGGGATTTAAATAGGGCAGCTGATGAGTGAGCTCCAGCAAGGGAATGAGCCACACCTGTGGGAAAATGACTGAAGCAGAGAGTGAATACCAGGAAGTGCAGGAAGCTAAAGGAAGGTCATGTGATCAGAAAAACTAAACAAAAGACATAAGGGGCTCTAATTACAAAGATCAATTTCAAACAAAAGACATAAGGAACTCTATTTACAAAGATCAATTTCATATGATAAAGCCCGTTTTTGTGTGAAAATAGGCTTTATCATATGAAATTGAAGAAGTCCATATTTACAAAGCTATCATCCATGGAAACCATGGCGACGATAGCAATAACGGTCCCGATCGCCGGCCCACTCTAATGAATGCGGGCCGGCATTTACTAAGTGTCAGCGTGGATTTTAACAATCCATTAAAAACCGCCATCTGAAGATGGCGTTAGGGTAAGTATTCCAGCGGTCTCCCCATGTAAACCCCTTTTCCTCTCCCTCCCGGTGCATGTCGCGAGACCGCTGGAATACAGTTAACTAAAAAAATAACATTAAAATCTAAGTAAAAAAAAATAAAAAATAAAAATATTAACAAATTTTAATAAAATGTTATCTAATAAGCATATTAAACTTAAAAAAGTACAAAAAAATAAAAGACCGAAGCTTTTAAAC
>WWET01000332.1:463801-476728 GCA_011038615.1 Limnodynastes dumerilii
TTTTATTACAATCAAATAGTGGTGGGTATCTAGAAGAAAAAAAAACCCTCACACAATTACAAATTAAACCCCCAGATAAGGTCCTTACAAGCAGATTTGAGATGAGACCTATATAATATCAACTACCTCCCACCCATATAATACTAAATCAGATCCCATTAAGCGCAAATTCCCCAATATAAAAAATAAATACAAAATATATAGATCAGACAATTCCCTTCCTCCCTCCCCAGATGCCAATAAAATCAGACCACAGCTATTTTGGAGGATACCCCCCACCCCCCACCACCACCTACCTGCCAACCATTATTGTCTCTGCTGATTGGTGAATAGCTACAGTCATCTAAAAATTAGTATGTGAGATATCCCAACAATCTAACTGGTGTATGGCAGCTGCAGAAGGCAAGGATAGTTAGAAGGGGGCATAATCTGACCGCCTTCCAGCCACTTATTTTATTATTGGTCCAAGTAACTAGGGTCAGAAGAAAATTATTCAGTGACCTACTGAATTACAGTCTGAGTAGGAAAAGTTGTTTTGACATTCAAGGAGAGACAGAACAAACAATTTAAGTTCCACTAGAACATTTTTTTCAGGCTGAGTTCCACTTGAACAGCAGGCTTCTATTTTATAAATAATGTTTGCCATTACTGTATACATGGTCCCTTGTTAACCCCAGCAATACCAATTCCACAGACACTTTGAGGATTATTCCCCTTGCAATTCATTTTACAAGAAAAGGAGTTAAAGTAACAACTCACAGGGATATCAGCAATAGTAGTACAATTTCACACTTCTTAAGTACACAAATCCCAAAAGCTGGCTATAGAGCCCCAGAGTTTAGTAGATGGGATAAAAATATGAGACATGTGACAATGAAATCACTTTTAAATGATCTGTTATTACCGCTGACAAAACAACTCACAGAAACAGCTCAAGAGACAAATCCCATCTTACCCCTAAATGCTCCATACATGGCAATTCCACAACTGTGTTGCAAACAATAGCTACAAAGATATATACATAACAATGGCCTTATTCAGCTCTGTTTGATCCCTTTATGTAGAGAAGTGAGATGAGTTCATTTGATTACACACCCGTGCATTTGATTTTTTTTTCTCGTAATGAGCTCTACAGAATCCAGTAATCACTTGGACAATAGAGATATCAATGCATGCTGTAACAATGCCTGCATTACACCACAAAAACAATCCTTAACTCCCTTTGAAGTACAGTAATCTGATGCCACAACCATGCTGACATACATGTTGTACAGAAAACTATTTGTCTTGTTGTTGTAGTGCTTTCAAATGAGAGCATCAATGCATTTAGTTTCTTGCTCTCAATACTGTGGGAGAATGATTAAAGGTTAATGGACCTGATTCAAAGATAAGAGTTAAATTGTGAATTTACCTAAATATAAAAAAATCCGCAATACTGATTCAGAGAAAATAAAGAACCCGGTAAACCACTCCCTGTCGGGAGTGCTACGTAAGGACGTAAGTCTTTCCTGTGTATAATTCGGCGCGCGTGGACCTAATTAGCTGTGAATTGGTCGTGCATTTGGATGCTTAATTTGCTTGTGATTGAAAGATACGTAACTAAACGCACTGATTAAGATTTGGAAAAGTTAAGGAATTTTCTTTTTCTAAAAACAACACGTACTCACATTAACATATGTAAACAAAAGTAACCATTAAAAATACAACTTAAAATAGAAATAATCATGACATACTTAACAATACACAAACATACTGCATGAACTTAGAAATACAATGATTCACTGTATATAGAGACATTCATAAAACATTAAAAAAACTAAAATAAATACAGATAAACAACACAAAACAGTTAAATATAAGTAAATGCAAAGGTGTTTGTTCACAAAATTTAAAGTAAATAAAAATAATAATAAGAAAAACTTCAAAAACTAAAACCAAATAATGGCACCTTTACAAAGTTAAAGTCTTGCACAAAATGAAAAATCAGCATTGGATTAAATAAACAACCCTTTATTTGTTTCATTTAAAAACACACATCCATTGATTATAAACACACAGCAGGTTTGAACTGAACTAAGTAAGAGAAGACGCATGGCCTCACAGCAAATTATACAGTTCATCAAGGGCTACTTTAACTTTTCCCATGCGCATGTTAATTTCCGGGAGGCTCTCCTACTTGTAAATCAGTCATAACTCTGTTGGAATGCCCATACTGTACATTAGTAGCCCATGTGCTGCTCATTTGCATTAAGAGTCTTGCCCCTCTAGCCACGCATGTGGGACTCATTTCGTGCTGATGCACCCATCAGTCCTAAGTTCTGATTTAACTGATTGTAGAAATTACGCACGGAAATTCAGAACTTATTTAATTGTGAATCAAGGCCAATGTATGAAAATGGTATGTTTTTCACAATTTTATAAATGTAGAATTAATACCAAATTGCAAGATCAATTCAAAACATACTGTCAGATGAACAAAGAATAAGTTTATTCAAATAGGTGTTTGGAATTCAAAAACTACTGATGTCAGTTAGAGAAATATATGAAAGGCACTCCACTGCACAGGGTGAAAAGCTGCTCTGCTGTATGTGAAGGTTGTGTAACCAAAACCAAAATATAGATACTATGTAAGCACGGCAATCAGAGGCTAATTCTAAATTAATCAAAAATACGCAAAGTACATCCAACCTTTCAGTCTCTAATGATTCATCCCTGAAGAATGTCATTAAAGTTTGAAAAGTTGGATGTATGTTGGGTATCCATCCATCTATCTTTATCTATCTATCTATCTATCTATCTATCTATCTATCTATCTATCTATCTATCTATCTATCTATCTATCTTAACAAGGCTTTATCAAGCAGGGCTTGTGGAATCATATAGAGGGGGCTCGCAGCATTGGGTATTCCACCATTTTCACCAATCTCAGGAAAGTTGATACAAGGGCTGGTTTCTCAAAGAGGTTCATGCCTACAATAAAAAGAGAAAATTAAGAAAAATTTCTGCCCCCTAGAGGGTTACATCAATGTAGACCCATAGGACATCAATGTCCACCAGCAGTCCCATGATCCTTTTTAGGTTAATGTCAGATTTGTTACAGCTTTTAACAATTGTGTAAGATGCTGGCTGCCTAGGAAAATCATGTAAAGGTTTTGGCATTGATTAAATGCATTGCTTGAACTTATTTCCAAGATTAAAGGTAAAGAACTGCCCTTTGGATGGTCATAGGGCTGCGTTGGGGGGTGTCTATTATTCTGAAAGGGATCTCTTAAAGCAGTAGCAAACAATGTGGCAACTGCGCTAAGGCCATGTGCCATGGCTAGCTAAACTCTTGTACTTGTTATCTTAAACCTGTTGGAGTCCCATGCCAAGCTTTCCCCATTGTTAACCAGTACTAAGATTGGAAGGATTAGTACTAGTTAAGTTTAATATGAATAGGAATGTATAGAATAATATTAGTGGAAAAGATTCAGATTCTACACCGCCCCCATTTGACATAGGGATGGTGAGATATTCTTAAGGTAAGGATGAGATGCCGTAACTCCATATAAGCGTGGGTCCATCCTCCCTGACCCATATAATACTTAGGATGCAGCAGGGATCGGAAGTACCGACTGCAGCGCCATTTATGGATTTGGCACAATAAGTCCTGGGCCAGACAGAAGACAGGACTTACCTTAAGACTTCTAATCTATCCTTACGGAAAATGAGGACAGATCTCTGGATCTCAGGATTCCAGACACAACTGGAGGCTGCGCTGTGTGTGCATGTGGAAACACAAGGAGCAGACGTTCCTATGCTAGGATCGGAAATCCTCTTTATTGTAAGTCTGGATTCTGTCCAATGGATAATTTTATTCATGTTTATTTCAAACATTGTAGAGAACGATTCTACCTGGAAAGCTATTTAACCCCTGTATTGATTTTGCAAGCAAACCAAAGCAAATTGTATTTATTTATTAACAGGTTTTTATATAGTGCCTTTTATATATGATGTAGCGCTTTTTTCAAAGCAATTTATTTGCTGACCATCATTTGGACAATATTCGGTGATGGAGCCGAAATCACTGATACCAGTTTTTTTGCCCTGTGGGTTCAGCAAGAGTATCAAACAAATCACCTCACAATAGCTCAAAGTTTGTATTTTTATATAAATTAAATTTTTGCCTATATGGGTTTGCTACACACAAAGCAGATAATTATCTAACACAAGGCCGCCGTCAGAAGTTGTGGGGCCTGGGACTCATCCACGGGCCCCCGCCCCCTATGTGTTGTCATTGGTGATGTCACATAGGGCCCCACAGACCTATATTAACAACTGGCTGGTGCGCAGGCCCCATCAGCTCTGGGCCCAGGAAATCCTGGTTATCTTCCCTGATGGCGGCCCTGATCTAACAATTACCTGGGGACACTGGGCCGTATTCAGACTTCCGTGCTGCGGACGGAGCAAGTTACACCCATCAAAACCACAGTCACTCCCCTTGCTAATCCATCCCCTCTGAGACTTGCGCCTCCATAGACAAGCCCTAACTCTCCGCTGCCATTTAAGAGCGTATGTGTCCTCCAATCGCGCCCACTTCCCTACATTTAAATGCCCCAACCCCCGTCCATTTCTATGGAAATTCCTCAGTGCGTATATTTCCGTGGGAGTTCCGGGCAGAATTTCTTACGTCCGATTCCCAAGTCCGTCCGCTTGGCACGTCCGTGCGTGTAGTCTACGTTGACTGCATATAAAAAGTTACTATGCATACGCAGTTTAAACGTACTTAAAAATACACACGGAAGTTGCCGATAATGCGGTTCTCTGCATACGGACCACTGTTTTGAATAGTAATTATAAGAACCTATTATAAGAAAGTTATCAGAACCTGTTGTAGATGTGAGCTTCACCTTTAGCAACCCCTGTTCCCATGGGGCTATATCATCATTACTTGGTTGTTCTCAGTACTTAAACTTGAGCAGTGATGTCTTACTTAAGGTAGAAGGAGTAAGTAGTGGAGTGCAGAGCAGAGATCTTTATGGTAACAGGGATGCATGGATGTTTCTAGGCCAGATTAACAGATATGTACACTGTTACAATAGGATGCAATACCGATTTTCACCAGTATAGAAGCTTGGCACTGTAGAGCAGAGGACAGATGTAACACCAGTTATGGCTTGTGTTGGTGCTAGAGAGCAACAGAGAGTAAAAGGGGAAATGTTAAACTACAAATCTGGAAATCTGGAATTAGTATAACCGCTCCAATGGAGCAGATAGCCGGAACCATGTGTGTGGTTTCATAGACAACACCATGCAAAAGGGTTTAAAACAGAGCATCAGACAAAAGCAGAAAAAGCACAGGAGCACAGAGAAGAAAGTGTGTGAACACTGTAACTGTCAATGACTCATGGAACTTGACAATTATTTAAAGTAGCAGTGACCAATCAAAGTAGGTGTCAGGATAAGCTGCAGGTGAGGGGAGTATATATGATCACACCCTGGCTGACATCCTAAGGTATGCAACACTGCAGCCAAAACAAAAATAGCAATTACCTGCTGTTCTTGACAGTGAATTTATGTTTTCTCATTGGTATTAGACACACAAGGCCCTTTATGGCTGTTTGTCACTGACAGATGCAATTACATGGCTCCCCTTCTTCTTTCTTCCCATTTACCTGGCAATGGTCCCATACCTATTGCCTGTGCCAAGACTATGCAAATGTAGAAGGAGAATAAACATGACATGTTTGCCATTAAAGTTGGGTGAAGGCCCCAGAATCCTGCAAGCTTTGGCTTTCACGGGATCTCAAATCCAATTAATCTGAACCATGTTCTATATAAATGTGTATAACATATATAAAGGCACCCAGTTCTTACAATTAACCAGCAACAAACCATGACTTTCTATCTTTAAAATAAAAGTCAGAGAAATTAGTTACATACACCTGCAAGTTTATGATAAGCCACCAGCCACTTACACCAGCTGGTGGCTTATCATATACGTATGTAACGAATTCTCTGACTTTTATTTTAAAGACAGAATATCATGGTTTGTTGCAGGTTAATTGCAAGAGTGCTGGAGTGACTTTTTTCTATCTGTGTGAATTCCCCATACTTTGCAGCACCTGCTTTATAATAACTTATAAATTGATTTGAGCAACCTCCATTTTGTGTGCTTGTTTTAAAGCGTGTCTGGGATAGCAGCTGACAGGGGGCGCTGTTTCAGAGTGGCTGCTTTGGAGACTTGGGGACCTCTGCCGGGGGTGAGCTCTCAATTTAAAAATACATGATTTATGACCCAAAAGTTGGGACTCTGAAAGTTTTAGAGTTAGGACCGCTAAAACTGAGAAGCATTGTAAGTGGCTGGTGGCTTATCATATATCTGCAGATGTATGTAACAAATTTTCTGACTTTTATTTTAAAGATAGAATGTTATGGTTTATTACTGATTAATTGTAAGTGTTGGGGTATCTGTCACATGTGCTCAGTGTGAACCTGCTTTCATCTGTGAAGAGCACAGGGCACCAGTGGCCAATCTTGGTGTTCTCTGGCAACTGTCACACGTCCTGCACAGTGTTGGGCTGTTTTCATCTGTGAAGAGCACAGGGCACCAGTGGGGAATTTGCCAATCTTGGTGTTCTCTGGCAAATGCCAAACGTCCTGCACGGTGTTGGGCTGTAAGCACAACCCCCACCTGTGGACGTCGGGCCCTCATACCACCCTCATGGAGTCTGTTTCTGACCGTTTGAGCAGACACCTGCACATTTGTGGCCTGCTGGAGGTCATTTTGCAGGGGTCTGGCAGTGCTCCTCCTGTTCCTCCTTGCACAAAGGCGGAGGTAGCGGTCCTGCTGCTGGGTTGTTGCCCTCCTACGGCCTCCTCCACGTCTCCTGATGTACTGGCCTGTCTCCTGGTAGCGCCTCCATGCTCTGGACACTACGCTGACAGACACAGCAAACCTTCTTGCCACAGCTCGCATTGATGTGCCATCCTGGATGAGCTGCACTACCTGAGCCACTTGTGTGGGTTGTAGACTCCGTCTCATGCTACCACTAGAGTGAAAGCACCACCAGCATTCAAAGGTGACCAAAACATCAGCCAGAAAGCATAGGAACTGAGAAGTGGTCTGTGTTCAACACCTGCAGAGCCATTCCTTTATTGGGGGTGTCTTGCTAATTGCCTATAATTTCCAACTGTTGTCTATTCCATTTGCAAAACAGCATGTGACATTGATAGTCAGTCAGTGTTGCTTCCTAAGTGGACAGTTTAATTACACAGAAGTGTGATTGACTTGTAGTTACATTGTGTTACTTAAGTGTTTCCTTTATTTTTTGGAGCAGTGTGTGTGTGTGTGTGTGTATATATATATATATGAGTTGCTTAGAAAAATGTGTCTATGCTTGTTAACTTCTGTTATGAGTATGACATTATGACATAATCTAAGCACAGTATACAGTGAGTGCTGTGATTTCCTGTTGAAATAAGCTATGGTAAATAGAGCCATAAAAGTATATGGGTTGTGTTCTCTTGTCATTTTTCTGGAGATTGGCTTTATAGCTGTTACCCCACATTACAGTACATTATTTATCACTGTCCCTACCAATGTTCAGCTTGTATCTCCTCATTGTGTACATGACAATACAGCAGACAATAGGCAGGGGACATCAGGCTCCTGAAGACTTTATGGGACTGCAGGATTCTGGTCACTGTGACAGCTGTAGAAAAAATAAAAAGGTAAAAAAAAAACAAGTCTATATATAGAAAAAAGTACAAGTGATGAGCTGGACTGTGTGAAAAAAGTAAGTGAATTATGCATTGTTTTCTTGTATCATCTGTAAACGTCATGGAAAATCCATGTTTAATAAAAAGCGTATTTCAAGCACAACAGCAGGTGCTATAGGATCGCTTAATTGACAGGTCCGATATGTAGACCCACAGGGTTCAACAAGGTTGTTTTTTAGGTTTCATTTTTATTCAACCTCTACATTAATCCACTTACTTAGACACCCAGGGGAACGGATTCCAGCGTTATCTCAATTATTAACAGAAAGGTTGACCTTCTTTATACACAGATGATGCAGACGTTTTTGCCGTTTGCAGTTGCTTCCTGGTCTCATGAGATGGCTATTTGTGTATTCCTCGGTGAGATGCTGATTGGAACTCAAAGACTATTTGGACTGGACAATGGCTCCTGGATTTGGCAAACAGAAGGATTATCCATTTATTTTCAGTAGAGGGAGAATAGATATTATAGAGATTTTATGTGCCTTTCAAATGCTAATTGCTATTATCCGTTCATTTGCAAATAGAATTACTATGCCTTTTGGTGTGTTTGCTACATATTTATGTAACAATATCCTAGAAGCTCAAATATATAACAAAAAAAAGCTTATTTAAATATTTAAGATGGTGAACAATACATGTTTTAAAGATAACATAAAAGTAATACGTGAGCAAATCACATTAATTGTATATTTTGCATAATATTGATACACACGACTGATTTACTAGATAATATCATCATTCAACCATTTTTGATGGCTCTATACAGTTTTTAAAATAGTATTATTGCATATCTATTGCTAAAATGAAAGTTAGGAGCAAGTGCGGAGTTGTACCATGCAAACTAACAGCACCAAATAAACCAATATACATTTACAAAGTAGGATGAGTGGTTAAGTAGAAGAGTTGCAGCAAAAAAACAAAACGTCTATGCACTTCAGTGCCTTCAGGTCAATGGAAAGCACATCAGCTCCAGCATCAGCTGAGAAGTGATCAGGGTGGCAATGCCATCAAAATTTCCCTCTAGTAAAGGGGGGCTTTTTAAAATAAATTTTAGACACATTTAGGGACTGATTAAGAAGTTTAAAAGGTTCTGTAAAATACTGTTAAAATGAACTCTAGTTCCTTCTCCCTTGGTTTCACTAATATAATACGCACTCCAGTGCAGTTACCAGCTGCAGATGTTTTCTGTATTAGGTGGACAAACCTCTGGTCGCTTTGAGGTTTCTGTAGCTATCCTAAGCACTAGGCACATTTATGCTGAGAACCAGGGCGTTGCGTAGGTGAAAACTTCTATATCCTGTAGGTATACATATCCATATTATTATATTCCCCATTAATCCCTCATATTCTCAGGAATCCATCAATACACTGATATCCTCATTTCCCAACTTCTGCATCTCTCAGTCACCCATTTCTTTACACTGCCCACAACTTCCCTCTCTGAGCTGATAAGTGCCGACTGAGTATGGCCCCAACCAAACTGCCAGGCAAAGGAATCAAAATTCTGCCGCCAAGCCAAATGGCCAGAGCAGGGGAGTAGTGAGGGTGGAGCCGGTGGAGCTTGTGCTTAGGGTGCTGGCAGACCAAAGGGGCGCTGCAGAGCACAGTTAAGTGCCATCTCCAAATCCCTAATATTACATGAGGGATAATATTAGGGGTCTGGAATGACACAGGACCTGATTCACACTTAAGAAAGTTCTAAAAATAAGAACCTAAAGTTACTCCTGAGCAAAACCATGTTGTTTTCAGGGGGAGTCAATTTAATTGTATTCTTTGCATGCAGGAATACATCTTTGAATAGCTTACTGAAAACAGATACTGACCAGCTTTACTATTACACTGTTATTTAGACTTGGGCTGGGAAATATCACCTCTCAACACTAGTACTGTTTGCAACAGATGAAATATGACTCCCCTGCAATCAACATGGTATAGCCAAATTATCACCTCTCAATACTAGTGCTGTTTGCAACAGATGAAATATGACTCCCCTGCAATCAACATGGTTTAGCCCAGGAACTTAAAGTCACTCCTGGGCATGGTGATTGCAGGGGAGTCATATTTCATCTGTTGCAAACAGCACTAGTGTTGAGAGGTGATAATTTCCAGACCATGTCTAAATAACAGTGTAATACTAAAGCTGGTCAGTATCTATGTGCAGCAAGCTATTCGAAGATGTATTCCTGCATGCAAAGAATGCTATTAACTTGACTCCCCCCAAAAACAACATAATATTGCCCAGGCGTAACTTTAAGTTCTTATTTTTAGAACTTTCTTAAGTGTGAATCAGGTCCACACTGTCTAATATACATACTATAATATGGGACACATAATATATTAGGTGTATATTAGAGGTCTCTGAATGGCACACTATATACTGTATATAGTGTTTCATTCCTTAACCCTAATATAAACCACTTATAATAGTATGTGTCATTCCAAGACCCATAATATACCCCACATGTGCTTTATATAGTATGTCATATCCATAGATGTGCAATGTAAGGGAGATGTGCAATGGACTGGGGGTAGGGAGAGATATGTGTAAATGTAAGGCAGACGGGGGGGGGATCATATGTATGAAGGGGGTGCATGGAGGGGGAAGTGTATAGGAAAGGGTCACACTGGACTATGGGAGGATGGGGTTTGGGGGTGCCAAACTGTTAATTTGCTCCGCGTGCCATCAATCTATGCTACACCTCTGGTTCCAGGCACCCTTGTGTCACCACTCTGGGGCACGCAGTTCCCAGATTTCAAAGCCAGAGGCAGCAGTGACTACACTATACTACAGCTTAGCAAAAAGGCCAAGAAGCTCTAGATAATAAATACTTTACACATGGAGTCCTATCACCTATCTGTGTCTGATCTGCTGTGGTACTTCATAGATATATTCATACTAAAGGCTCTCCATTAAGTCAGGGAGGCTGCAATTGTGATACTGGCTCTGCTGGCGTCTTTAGATCTTTTACTGCTTTCAAATCGCTTTTCGTTACCACCTCAAGGTTACAGAGAGCCAAAAGGTTATGTTTTATTCTGCATAAACCAAGCTGATTCCTATTGATCTTGTCAACAGAAACATATGGGTGCATATGCATTACTCACTAGATCTTCAAAACACTTCCCCAGCAAGAATGTAAAAATTACTGGTCTGTTATTTCCAGGTTGTGATATATTTCCCTTTTTAATAACACCATCTCCTCTGCTTGATGGCAGTCCTGAAGCCCTAGGCCAAAGGATACAGAATATGTGAAGATTGTAACAAGTGCCACATTTCTGAATGGATTATTTATTTAGCATTAGAATATATAAACATGAACCGTTACATTGACTTTCTAGTAACACAAACCTATGTAAGATACCTAGATGTCAGACACATAGGGCTCGATTCAGACTTAAGTAAGTGCTTGAAATTAGTTACTCCTGGGCTAAACCATGTTGATTTCTGGGGGAGTCAAGGTAATTGTATTCTTTGCATGCAGGGATATATCTTTGAATTGCTTACTGCACACAGATACTGACCAGCTTTACTATCACACTGTTATTTAGACTTGGGATAGGAAACATCACCTCTCAACTCTAATACTGTTTGCAACAGATGAAATAGGACTCCCCTGCAATCAACATGGTTTAACCCAGGAGTAACTAATTTCAAGCACTTAAGTCTGTATCCAGTCCAATATCCATATATCAGACCAGATTCAGACCTCTGTGTGTTTTATGTATGCACGGAGGTCTGGAGTCTGCACGGAAGAGGGGAGTGAACTCCCCGGTCACTCCCATCTCTCTCGTGTGATGCGTGCAACACTTACACTGATCTGCAGAGAAAACTTAGGTTCAGCCCACTGCCATAACCCTACCTTAAGTGGATCACTGGTTTGTACAACCACTGATCTGCAGAGAACAATTAAGCTCAGCCCACTGTAAAATTTAATTCCCCCCACACACACATACCTTATGGAGTTTAGCTGGGCAGATGTGTCTGGCCGCCCTGTCGGATTGACCTCCAGGCGTAAGGATCATAGGGTTAGATCCAGAACTCCGCTTGCAATCCGTTTACTAGCGTAGCGTATTTACGCGTGCGTACCTTCTATACACTCCCCTAGGCACACCCCTTGAATGTATGTACTTTGACCAATTTCTGCTTTTCAAACCCTACCTTAACTTTTGGCCATGTAATCGCTATCGTCCACACATGTACAGATGGGCAACACGGACTTACGCAGCTAAGCACGCCCATACTGTACACTTTAAATGCAAACCCCCGCCGACATTGTGTAATTTAGACGTACTTTTGTCTCACATAAAATTGGCACGCCCACACGTAGGAATTTACGCACCTAATACGTGAATTGCCAATACGCTCTTAGTTACGTTATGTTACGTAGCGTATCATCTGTTGTGCGCATGCGCAATTTTACGTGTCTGCCAGGCGTACAATCGCACAGAAGCGTTGTTCTGGATCTGGGCCATAGTTCAGTACGCCCTGAGATCTATATTGGCGCATCTAGCATGTGCATGCACCAGTGTTACTTGTTGGCTTGTATGTCCCCTGACTTTATTAATTGTGGATCTGGCCCTATATTTGTAGTTATGTCTGGGCAGTTAGAATCAGTTTTTAATACTGTGACAGTAGCCTAAAGAAATGGTCACTGTCTTGAAATGTTGCTGCTGCTGCAGTATTAAATGCTATTTTGACTATAAACAGATCTTTTCATTCATTTGGCTTGGAGTGGCCCCCACACTTAAACTTGTAAACACAATTCAAAGAGACCACCAGTGACCTAAATACAATGCAGACTTCTCACCAGTTACTGCTACACAATACAATATTATTACCATTTATTTATAAGGCTCCAAACAGTATCCGCAGCGCCGTACTATGTACGGCTCCATGTGGGGTCCAGATTTCTAGTCTGGGGGAATTATCCATCGTTTCCGCTAAACCCCTAGCAAAGAGGTAATCTCAACACTGATGATTATTTTCTGTTTTGTTCCCTTTTATTCTAAATTGCTTGTATGTCTTTTATTCCATTTAATCTTGTAACCTTTTATTGTTAAATATCTTTTTTTTTGTGTAATACGCATTGTACCTTTTTTGTAGAATAAATCTTTCATTTATTTAGCCTTATTCATATTTGTTCTGAAAGCCCTACTCTCTGAAGA
>WWET01000332.1:491428-504070 GCA_011038615.1 Limnodynastes dumerilii
GATAGGAGAGAAAAAAAAAAAAAAAAGAAGTGGACAGCAGAGAGCAAGGAGCAGCAGGACACGACAGAGATCGAGGTGAGAGCAGGAAGTTATGGGATTTTTGGGAATTGGATTTCAAGGTTTTAAACATCAGTGTTTAGAACTGTTGACATTGCCAACAGTTATTTACCGATAAAACACTTTTTGCAATGATACAGTAGACGTTGTGGTGTCGGCAAGATCATTGCCAAAATTTGACTGTTGCCATAGCGTCTGGAACAGATTACATTTTTATTTCTTCTTTATAATAGAATTAGAAACTATCCAATACCATTCACACTTTCTAAACATGTATGCCCGGATTCACAGTTACGTAGTTTTCGTCTTACGTACGTTGTGTTAAAGACCACGCTTACGCAATCTACTTACAGAAATAATACGTAGATAGCGTCAATAAACTGCTACGCATACGTAGTAGCTCAATTCTTAAAACATACATTAAACTACGTAACTGTGAATCCGGACCGTAGTGTTCAGAAATTTACTAGGTTAAAACCATCCAAGCGGGGCTTGTCGAGAGGAAAAAAAAAAACAAAAAAAACCCCAACTGAAACGCAGTCACAGAACACTTTATGTCCCCTCATATTCCATAAGGGATAACTGGCCAAGCTGTGCTGCTGCAAGAGACAGGAATGGGCACCCTGCAGGATCACACTACTACCTAAGAGGTTTAATATCAGCGACATAAAAGGTTAAAAACCTAAATATTTACCTTTGCATTAGAACAACATAATGGATGAAAATTTGTCACATGCTGCACACACCATCAAGGATGAAGATTTTTTTTTTTAAGCTGGTCAAATTGAGCCGCTGCAGTTATTTATTGTGTCAGCAACAGGCTTGCTGCAAACTGCACACAATATTTACCCTATGGGATAAAATCAATCATATAAAGAATTATAATTAAGACAGAGAGGTACAAACGTAAGACGGATACACACAGTGTCACAAATGCCTTGGATATAAAATACTCTGCTTTTAAAGGTTTATATTAAAAATATTAACTCATGTAACTGCCAGGATAAAATTTTAGTTATATAACTAACATCTGTAACTGGAGCACTGCAAACCTTATCGGTTTATAAAGCGTAAAAAGTAGGATCGGAGCCGCACTATCTACAAGACTCAGCTCTCCATTTTTGTTTTTATGGAGTCCATTTCCCTGCATCCTTATATCCTGGGACAAACGGCCCAATCCATTAAAAAAAACTAACACAGACCTTGAGGAGCAAGGTAAAGTAAAATAGACCACATGATAAACATAGGCAGTGTCTGAATAGTTCTGCTGGCAGAGTAGTAATAAAATTCTTTTCTGGAAGATGGTGCAGTATAAAGGTACAGTCAGGCATTTGTCTTGTGACACCTGTATTTTATATGCCCATGTGACATAAAAGCACTGGCACCACCAAATACAATGACAGCAGGTACCTTTAAAAACCATTTAAGATTCAGTACTGCGTGAAGAGGGAATCTTTGAAGAAATAATGTTTAGCTTGGTCCGCCTTATGGAAAACGGGTCTTTAACGGAAATGCACCATTAGAAACATTATTTACCTTTTATCCATCTTAATATGGGTGATGACTAAACATAAAAAAAAACTAAACAGAGGCAATTTGTAAACATTACTTAAAGATGGTAATGTACATTTAGAAGCCATGTAATGGGGAACAAGAATCCATAGACCTCTAGAATATGGATGGAGTTCGCCGGTATCATGGTCTGTTTTGCAAGATACCATCGTACAGCAGTTGAGTGGCGTCTGTCCATTTAGAAATGAGCCTGCTGCAAATCCTGCAGGGACACAGCCATCTGCTGACAGGTGTATTTACCCAACCCTACCCTCAGTGGCGGATTTAGAGGGGGGGTGATCGCACCCCTCCTCCCCTAGAGAATTACCAGCTTGGCACTTTGCTTCCTCCTTCAATTTGCGCAGGGTGAGAGGTCCAACTTCACTTGCAATATGGTCTCAGCCTCTCTCCGATTTATGGTTCCACAGCTCCCAAAGGTCACAGACAAAGGAGGCTGGAGGGGGCAGCCTGGCTGCTATCAGAATTCACTGACTACCTCCTTCCCTACACCAGCATGGTTGCCCAGAAGAAGGGGGCTGGAGAGACAGCGAGTGAGTGAGTGAGTGGGTGGGAATTGGTGAGTATGGGAGGATGGCTAATAGGGTTAAAAATAAAAAGGAGAGGAGTCAAAAATAAAATAGGAGCGAGTTAAATTCATTTTTAAACCACCACCCCTCAAATAAAATTCAAGATCCTCCCCTGCCTATCCTTACGCTTTCCTAACCCTCCATTGTCCCGCATCCTAACCCTAAACCTTCCAAATGTCCTTAAGCTCTAACTCTAACCTTAAAAGATAGAATGCTCTGTCACACTCTCTGTAAAACAGAAAATAGCTGAAGATGTTTAAACACTTTCTGTCTGCTGGTTATATCATCAGGGAATTATACAGCTAAGGAAAACCATAAATATACAAAGTCATACAAGTGACCTGTAGTTTTTATAGTGTAGGCGGAGGGGAATTAAATTGAGCGTGATGTGCCTCCGGAACGGCATCACAGAGTCTAACCCATACCCCATAGCGGTGCATACTGAAGTCCGATAAATTTGGGTACCGTAACAGACGGGAATGGACACGCTTCACGTTTAACTGAATTCCTCCCTACGTGTCAAACTATTTACAAATATATTATACATGATATACAATATTTTATTGTAGTCTTCTATAAAGGGAGTTTTTAGACCACTTGTATATGCAAAGGCTATATTTTTGTGCACTCGTTTACTACCCCATTGTAACTACAAAGTGAAAGTAAACCCTCCACAAGACCAATAGATGCTTGCAAACCCCCCAAAAAATAGCAAAGCTGAAGACTACGCATTTAAATGACAAAATTCCATCCTCACAACACATTTATTTCAATATTTCTGCAAGTAGGCCCTTAGCATGAGCATAGTGTTACACAATTTTCATACACAATCACATCCAAAACGAATTCTAAAATTTCAATTGTAAACATTCTCATAAGTTGAAATATTAAACATTATCTAAAATGCTCAAGTGTGGAGCTAAACTGAATTTTAAAAAACCGTGTGATGAGAAAGCTACTTGCACAGAAATGGCTTCAATAAAATACTAAGTAGGAGAAATGACTAAGATTAAAAAAAAAAAAAAAAAAAAAAAAGAAACATAAATAACAAGTAATTTTCTTTTACTAGAAATGTATATAACAAGTAATTTTCTTTTACTATAAACAAAAAAAAAAAAAGTTGCTCTTTAATCTACAAAATAAAACAAAACAAAAAAAAATAAGTATCATTGGGTAAATACATCTTTGTCGACAAGGTAGGAGGTAGCATGGATGCACCAGTTAGTGAGAAATGCAACTGAAATAAAGAGTATTTCCTTACAACAAATAATTTCCAGTACTATTTACACTTTTCAGAAATATCTGTTAAACAATCCACCCTCCACTTTTTAGTACAAAAGAGTCTGTAATTTAAAAAAACAAACAAAATAAACAAAAACACATACATAGTATCTGTACAGAATAGTACTGATTGCCATCTTTATATGGAACAGTCTTTAGCACTCTGCAGTTTGTAGTAATACTTAATGCCCTAAATTAACTAATCAGGGTTTCATCATTGCCCTTGACCTCAAAAAATACTTTGCATAAGCACATGTATTTATTGTTTTTATACGGATGGATTTCAAGATCAGACGGGCTTATATTGTCTAATATTTGGGAACATATATCTTAGGGTTGTATTCCACTTCTACCAAAGCAAAGTGTAAAGATCTCAAGATCTACAAGTGTTTTATTGTTACGGCACATCAGTATTTGTTTTATCTTTTGTACTATAAACAAGTGTAGCAATGTGGTCTTAGAAAAGGAAAAAAAAAAAGTCCCAATGTACATCCAACAGAAGCATGTCAGTCAATACGGTAATTGCTCTTATGTCGCAGCTTCTGCCATTACTAAAGAGAAATTTGTTTCAGTGATTGAAGGAGGCTTCTTAAAAAGGGGTTCCACTTCCACCATGCCTGCACCAGTCCGTGGGAGATTTGCATTGACAATATGGCGCTGCAAGTGCTTTATCCAGTCTTCTTGTACAGACAGAGGTCCACGAAAGGCAAGTCCACAAAACCTGTGTAAAGAGAGTGAAACTTTGATCTTTTAAGCAGTAAGAAAATGAAAGTCGTTCTATACATAAAAATATAATCTTGCTTCCAATATCATGTGTGATTTTTTTCACATACTAATAACATACTATATCCACTAACATATACCAGCCCACGTTTATTTTCCATTCCACTTAAGAAAACAAAATGACAATAAGGGATATTTTAATGTACGGTACTTTGATTTGAATAGATGGTGGAGGCGTGAGGATACGATTCACTCAATGATGTGGCTTCTATTTCTAAACTGCTTAATGTTTACCTACTAAATGATCAACAGATAACAGGCTAAAATAACCTGCAAACAATCAACTGAAGCTAATGCTACTGAAGAGCTGCAAAGCTAATAACAAGTATTCTTTAAGATTAAAAATGGTGGAGGGAGATATTAAGCAGTAAGTGAAGCATCAGGTAACAATAGTGGACTAGGAAAAGCAAGGTAGCGGCTACCTAAGGAACACAACAGTGCATTTTTTGTGTGCATACTTTAACATTCCCTTTATACAGCACATGCGGCCTGACAATTGGATTTTATACTATACCTGCATCTTAAAATGTACACTTCATCAGCACTATGTGGTAACGGCAATAATTTCTTTTTACTTCCAGACCTAGATCTCGGCTTCTTCTGCTTGCAATCTAACACTAGTACACAAAAATAAAGTGTTAGAGGGGAGAGAGAGACTTAAGCATTTGTGCAAATAACAGGACTACTGCCAAAGTGAAGAGAAAAAGAAACAGGCTGTTCCCACAGGCTTTAAGTGGGCCTCCTGAGGTAAGTTAGCTCTCAAACTAAAAACATATATATATGACCCAACATTGAGACTCTCCTTGTTAAGAGTTAGGACCACCATAAGCAGAAAGGCCTTGACGGAGGCTTATCTTATGAGTAGCTTATCATATTTGTAAATATGTGTAACAGACATTGCTGCATTTTATGTTACAGATATAATGGTATAGTGTGTTACTGGTAATGGCAGTGTTGCTGGACATTCTCTATCCTGTGTGTATGTTACAGATATAATGGTATAGTCTGTTACTGGTAATGGCAGTGTTGCTGGACATTATCTATAACGTGTATATGTTAGAGATAGAATGGTATAGTCTGTTACTGGGAACTGGCAGTGATTCTGAACATTCTCTATCCTGTGTATATGTTACAGAAAGAATGGTATAGTGCAGTGATGGCTAACCTGTGACACTGCAGGTGTTGTGAAACTACGAGTCCCAGCATGCCTTGACTGCAAAAGCATAGCGTATACCTGACACATATAGTGCACATTGCATTACTATTTCAGATAGCATTTAATGTAGACAGAACAAAGTATACAAAAATGAGATTTTAAGCAAGCAAATCATTTCTAGTTTTAAGGATTAGTAAAAACACACTATCCATTAGTAAAACTAAATGACATTTACATGACTGTTTGTCAGTATCATCCAGGGCTGTAATCAAGATATAGCATTTGGACCTGGAACCCAGACTGATGCTGGATGATGGCCCACAGATATTTCTCCATAGGGTAACCCTGCATACCTGTTCCAGTCAACAGTCCAGCGCTCTTCTTCCGGGAATACGCTCGCATATGGTTAGACAGGCTAACAGCACTTGAAAACGTTGTATTGCAATTCACACAGGTCTTATGCTTCGCAGACATACCTAACGGTCAAAAGAAATTTAAATCCAGGTCTCCCCCAAAAACACACGTTAAAAGCATTAATTACCAGCATCCAAATTTACACAAAGAGGAATCTTCTCCAGATATTATTCAAAGTATTGCTTACATGTGTCCAAGAGAATGAATGTGTGGTATTATAATACTCCAATATTCTCACTCCAGTTAGTATACAAGCTTTCAAGGTTCATGAAAAGAAGTCTAGTTGACAAAGTGGTAATTAAAGTGTTTTACCCACAAGACTGTAAAAAGGCACAGTACTAAATTAAGGTTGCTGATGAAGGCTGGGAGAAAAGGTGGTAAAACACACCAGCAAACAGCTGTTAAACAAAACATTTTACTCAGTGCCTTTTATGTTCATTACTCTGGATGCGCAACCAATAATGAAAGTTAATGATTTGAAGTTTCTTGCAAAAATCTTTGTGCTAAGCAAATGATCAACAAACTACAGATTTTGCTTATCACGGGAAAAAAAGCATTGCTTATGCACTGAGCTGTCTTGACACTATTGTTTATATAGTTCACAGGCACCGTATACCAATTGAGAACAATGCAGTGAAAATATATTTTTATTTAAACTCACAGTAACGTAATATGGTGATACAGGACATAAGCCACATTTTCCAAAAGCCTGCATTTTACAATCAGCGAAACTTAACACATTTTGGGAGTGTGAATGCTCTGGAACCAGACTCCTGCATTGGTCGTGGTCACGCTATTGAAAGGGGTGTGGTATGCTAATTATATGGTGAGTGCGTAGTAAGCGCCATATGCTCTATCTAGACTTCCGGGCGGTCTCCGTTGTAAGTTAGGAAAAGTAAGGTAGGGTCAGGTAACGTAAGGCAGTGCGAGTGAGAGGTCTGGCACCCCGCCCAACGCATCTGAAACTTCAGAGCTCTAAGCGCAGCAAGAATGGAAGTCTGGATCCAGTCCATAAATATAAAGGTCATTAAGGACTAAAGAAAATGAAAGGGCTTAGCTGTGCAGGAGAAGATAGGAGGGCCCATTACTAAATCATTCTGCACCAAACCCACAGCACTTCAAAGTGCACCACACTATATCATACATTAGGGTCTGGCATCAGGGCATAGCAGTACAAGTGTATTTTGCACTGACCTGACAGAGGTGGCCAAGTAGACACGGGTGACTCATTAGTAACGACATCTATCCATTTACTTTTTAATAGTAGACCTGCTTAAGTCTCCAAAGAAAAAAAATAAACCACACCTTCTATTTGTACTGAAATGCACAATTAACATAAAATAAATGTCTTACCTGACTGCAAAGCAAAGTCAATGTTTTTCTGTGAATTACACATCAGTGAACAGTCTTCGTTTAAAGGATGAAGGCATTTCTGAATGAACCTCTTTCTTGCCGTCTGATTGATCTTTAGTGAAGAATCCGAGTTCTTTTCATCACCTGATTTTCTCATCTTAAGTAGTTCAACTAATGAAACCGGTTTATTTTTCTCACCACTTTCCTCTTCACATTGGTTTAGGAGCCCCCCTTCCTGTAACATTTGCTCAGATTGAGCATCGGTTTTTAGGCCATTACGGTGTGCTTCGGGAAGTACGGCATTGGCTTTTGAAAAGTTGTTATTGGTATGCCTGTGTGAATAGTGCCGGTGATGAACAGGACGCCTATTATTCAGAATCTTCAGGAGCTGCTCATATTTCTCTTTGTTTTGTAGCATTTCGTTCAGGACACATATAGGTGATTTGTGTGCATCCCATTTCGTTTTGCCAAGCCTTTTCAAGTGTCCCCGAACATGATTTGACAGTCCAATTTTTGTATCAAACCAGCCTCCACAGAGAGTGCAGGTGTGCTCAGAGGGGCTCTCTGATTTCTCTACAACTATTAGCAAAATACAAGGGTTAGCGGCAAACTTAAAATCCGTTAGAAAAATAAACGCAAAATAAACTATTCACATAGCTATTTTATTCATTAGAGATGTTATAGTTATGTATGTATACATAGGTATAAGGATTCTTTCAATACATGCTATTGAATATTGGTCAGCTATTGATTTGCATTAGCAAACAGATTTTGACTAGCCTGGGAAGCTAAAACGCTAGCTGCTCTGTAACACTTGCTTTGTGGGTAATTAGTGAGAAAACTTAAACACAGAATTATAAACTTCTAACACAAAATAATAAGAAAATAGTCAAAAGGTTAATAATGGTTGCAGAGTTTTGCACTCTACGGGCTGGATCCAGAACTACGTCCGTCTTCCACAGACGGACGTAGTTCAATAAACAGTAGCTACTGCGCATGCGTAGTAGCTATTGTACTTAATCTGCGTATCGTTTCTATACGCAGATTAAGTACAATAGCTACTACGCATGCGCAGTAGCTACTGTTTATTGAACTACGTCCGTCTGTGGAAGACGGACATAGTTCTGGATCCGGCCCTACATGTACTAATTGACACAGTCCCTATCATTCTGGGATCGAAAAAGGAAGATCTTAGCTAAAAAATCCATATTGAGATTTTCTGCTTATCAAGATATTCCAACAGTCACAACATAGGTCACTAATTTGCAGATCTCAGCTTGGGAGCAAAGGTCATATACATTAAACGTGATTATCTGCTGCTTGTTTATGCAGTCAGCAGATGGACAAGCGCACAGGACACGAGAAGTCATTTTCTGCCTAGGTACTTTTCTATGGTCACATGGTCCAATTTGTAAATAGAAAATAGCAAAAATCTGGAAAACTGACCAATTGCAGCCTGGGAACTCACCAGTATGTACTGTCCAAAGACGCTACAAAATATTCTGAGAGAGAATGTGAGCTCCTAATACACCAGATCAAAAATAGAAATATATCTTTTGTGTAATGTGTCTCTGAGATCTTTGGACAGTACACACTGGTAAGATATCTGCTGAAACGCCATTTGATTGTGTGTTTGGAAAGATTATCTGCTGAAAAGCCCAGTGTGCGCCCTGCTTTAGTTATACTTTGGTGCGTTCCTGTGGCTTGTCCCTTCAATGTCAGGTGATGCTCACCAGTAGGATAAAGCACCCATAATAACTGAACCACAAAGTCACAACACAGAGAAAAGAACTGCATTAAAAAAAAGTTTGCCTATTCAGTTAAGGTACTTGTTGTAAAATATGTTCTTGCTTTGAGAACCAATTAAAAATCAAGTAGGTAGACATGTGACAAAGCAATAGCTTTAAATTATCATCCAGATAGTATTTAAGAATGGCTAATTTTCTTTATAAGAAAAAAAAAAAAACAGGTGAATCCCAATTAAGTTATCAAAAGCAGACAAATAAATAATCAAACAGACAACACAAATGCTGGAATCGCCTACCTTTTCTCACACGCTTTGTTGGTGTCCCGGTTCTCTTGAAGTGCTGCATCTTATCACTTGTTGCTATTTGTTCTGGAGATACCACGTGACGAGCTTCATAAGTTAAACCTGCTCGATGCAAATGCCCACGGACATGATTGGATAACCCAACTCCAGTTTCAAAAGTTGCAGGGCAGTATGGGCAGGACTTTTTTTCCAGCGTCAAATCGCTCCAATGGAATATAGAACTATGGCTCGGCAGAGAGTCTGCATTTTCAGCATTATCAGCACCGGACATTTCATTCAAATAATCTTCTTCCTCTGCATCTTCATAATACTCAAAGTAAAAACCATCATTATTATTGTAATGCAAGTTCTTGTCTTCACTATGTTGATCTTTAATTTTCTCTTTAAAAATTGGGTAAACCGCTTTTTTGGCTGGACTGTTATACGCATCATCTGGCGATTCCGTGCTATAATCACAAAGATCGTTATTCTCCCACTCATCATAATTATCCTTTTTCTCAGAAGAGTCAAGCTTCTTAAGAACAACATAAGTCATTTTTTTAAGGAAGTCTGGGTAACTGTCCATGTCCTCTTCTGTGACTGGCTGTTCTAGATCTGATTTACGCACCCTTTTGACTGCTACTCGATCTTTGAAACCAACAAGTCTACCTGGGTGTCGGTTATGAGGATCCATAATTAAGCATTCTTCTTGAAGGCTGGGTGATTTGGAAAGCAAATGTAAAGAATTTTCAGAATTGTCATCTTCTTTTTTTAAAGCCAGTGGGTATAAGTCATTTGATTTCTTTAACGATCTGTAGTTATCCCACTTTTGACTGTATCGGTAGGCATGGTTAACCCTGGCGTGCTTTTGCTTCATCTGAAAATACCTGTGTTTTTGGTCATTGCTAGTGAAAAGTAGAGATTTATTTGGAGAAATAGAAGGTCCACAGACAGACTGGGCAGCACTTTTTCTAGCTTTTTGTATTTTGTGTTTTCTGTACAACTTTGTAAAAGTGTTGCTTTGACCAACAGAGTTATATGGTCTTTTCATATCCTGCTTTAAGACAGAATTCTTTGGAAAAGAAGGGGGTTGTTTAACAAACTCTTTAGCCTCAGTTTCACTATCTAGGAGTTCATGATCTGAGAAATGTTCTTGTTTCACTATAAGAGGACCATTAAACTGGTCCATGGAAGATGATGGATGTACATATTCAATGTGCTTCCGTAAAATGTTACGGGAAGATGTGTTAAAAGGGCACAGCTTACAAACATAGCTCGCAGGTTTTTTGGAGGAAAGGAAATAGGAGTTTTTCAATGATTTTTTCTGATATTTCCTACGGGAGAGATCCGAAGTCAAAACAGAACATTTTACCACAGCCCCATGAGCAATACCTTTATGACACTCCAATTCGTTTTCTGTGACGGCCATAAAGTTGCACTCCTCACAACAGTAGTATCTTTTGTCTTTCTCATGGGTTTTGGCATGCTGCACAAAAGTCTTTGGACAGTTGGTTCCAAATACACACTGTGGGCATTGCAACCGAGCGCTTCTGCCTTCGTCTTGGAGCTCTTTCAGTTCCCGTATTTCCTCCATGAGTTTCTGCCGTCGTTCCTGGTGAATAATCATATGTTTAAGAAGTGAATTACGATCCCTAAATGTTCGCCCACACTCCCTACAAGCATATGGTCTCGGAACATTAAGGTGCCGAAAGTGATTATTCCCATCCAAATGATACATCATGTGCCTATGAAGGTGTTTCTTCTCCCTAAAATTCACATTACATTTTGTGCAGGGATAAAAAGATGGCTCCTGATCACTAGTGCATGTTGGGGGTGACTGAGAGTCACAACTTTGGACATCACTGGGAAAGAATGAGTCAACATGAATAGGTGAGGTTTCCCCAGAGTAGTCACAAACAGGACTATAAATATAATGATTGATAGCTTCTATCGCTTCTTTTGGAAGACGTTCTTCCGAGTCATCAAGAGAAGATTCAGACTTTATGTTCATTAATTCATATTTGTGTGGGGCTACCACTTGCTCTTCATCACTCTGTTCCATTATATCTAAATTTAAAAGCTTTGATTTCTTGGAAATATAATTTACATCATTATAAGCATCTTCTGAATAGCAACGCGTTATTTTGCTACCATCCATTTTTCGCTTTCGTTTTTTTTCTACCCTTACAACGCAATTCTTTTCAGACTCCGTTTTTTCATTATTTACCAATTCTCTCTCGGTACCCAGATTAGCTGTTTTTTCAGCTAGGGAATCGCTGGCACCAGGACAACTTTGTGTCTGATTATATACCTCATTCCCGGGTAACATTTCCTTATCATTACACATATCGTCTACTGGCCCTACTAAAGTGCTATCCAGTCTGAAACTATTCCCATTAGATGTTTCACAACCAACAGAAAAGGAGGTAGGAGGTTTAAGAATGGAATGGGTTTCTTTCTTGGCCTGTGCTACATCAGGTAACAAGAATAAAACTTGCTGACTTGATGTCTGTACAGTGTTCATTGCCGTTTGTTGGACATCATAAACCACCTTCATAGTTGAACACAAATTGGTTTGTGACCCCATAGGTTGGTCTGTGGTTAATGAAATACTGTCTGTATTCAGGATGGAAGTCTTATTTGAGGAGTGTGAAACTGGTCCATTATTAAATCCTTTAGGCAAGATACAGTTTTCACTAGATACAGCAGGAGCACCATCGTGTGTTAGACGAGAACCCTGGACTTTACTTAAGGCTTTTTCAGAGGTGTCCCTCAAAACTTCAGGCACAGTCAATGAACTACTTTTCTGAAAAGAGGATTGACTTGCTTGTGTTTTCTTAAATATTACATCATTTTCCTCAACAGAGTTGACATTCGTTTCCTCTTTGAGGCGTTCATTAGCATCAGTACTTTCAGCACTTATCTGGGTCTCCTCCATATTGTTATTTTTCCCATTAAATAATTTCTATAAAAAAAAATAAAAGAAAAAAAGAAAAAAAAGAAACTGCTAAAGTACATTTAACACACATGGATATATCCAGGTATTAAGACAATACATTATTGTGAGAAGGCATTAAACATTTTATAGAGGAAAGAATGAAAACTGTGAAGGGCAAATCTAGGGCATCTAGGATAACTGATCGCTCCTGTATGTGCAGTCCTGCTGCAATGCATTTTACTACTATAAGAGATTTATCATTTTTAACAATAAATGTAATTTTACTTGCTGGAGCTAGAAACAAGGCCAATTTATTGATCTCACCAGTCACATATCACGTTGCATGTACAGAAAACGATAGAAATATCCAGTTTTATATATATTGGTTCTTGATTTGGCATCCTAAACACTTTTATTCACCCAAGCTTTGTAGATCAGAGCGATAGCGAAACAATGTTTTCACTCTGCTGTATATCAAGTGTGTATGTATGTA
>WWET01000332.1:508365-526255 GCA_011038615.1 Limnodynastes dumerilii
ACCCATTTCACAGTTAAGAAGCTACTGCTATTTCTGTGCATGTTTTTAGGAAAGGTTAAACTGCCCATACATAGAACAGTTATTTAAGCAATCTATGTAGGTGATAAGAAGAGTGATCTGTTAAGAGTGATTTACAAAGCTGTTCTTAATGAGAAGTAAGATGGGACATGCTAGGGTGTGGGAAGGCATTTAAATGATACAGACAGAGAACGGTTTGCCAAATACATGCATTCTTTATCAACTTAAGAACATACATACACACATAAGCTCTCCCTTCATAACTGTGTATCTGGTTCAAACCTTTGGCCATATTAAGTCAGTTAAGGAAGTTGCCATTACGAACCCATTCGTTCTGATCTCCCTTCTTAACTGTGAATCAGGTTCAACGTGTTTTTGTTAAAAAACAAAAACAAAAAAAACAGTAGCACTCAATTTCTACCGGACCTCATAGGTGACCCATAAGAGTGAAGCTTCAAAACTCTGAAAAAGCTGTTTGCCGTCTGCCGTTGAGTGGATGCTGTGTACTTTCAATACGAGTTTCCCTGCTACCGGACTGCTTTTGTAAAGCGTTGGGGAATTCAGGCGTGTCCACTGAACTTACAAGAACGAGTTTAACCATTTTTGTAGCATCTTCACAGTTAAGTTACCATCCTTCATGTACTCCCTGCAAACATTCCAACAGACTGAATGTTATACATGATCGGAACCAGGGCAAAAAAGCCACTGGGGGCTATGGCAAGAACCATGGACGAATCTCCAGCATCAGGCCAACATGTATACACTTATTTATATTATTCCCATTCTATGTGCGGAAATATTTTTTATATTAACATACACATCGGTGCACTGGGCAAGCAGCGCAGTCCTTCGCTTTCCTTAGAAATTTTTTTCATTTGGGGAGAATTTCTAGGACAAAGAACTAAAGAGAGACACAGAGAGCCCTCGTTGTTTCCAAACACTGCTATGCATACACCCCTAATATGCTTACTTCACACCGATTGTGACAATTTCAGCTCTGATACACTAAGTTACTAGGATATTATTGTGTCGATCCAACATACTACACCATAGACACCTCTTAGATATATCTATATACACACACACATACTTAATTGATAACAACGTGCATGCAGCCACTTCTAATCTGCCACGAAGAGTATTTTTATCACGCCCGTGTCTATGGCTGCGCCACTTACTATAGAAGCGACACCCCACTACCGGAACAGCATAGCATTGCCCACGGTCACCCAGTGGATTGTCTGGTCCAAACTCATTCCGGGTGTCAAGTCCAAATTTCTGTTTGCCATGGCAACAAGGATTTGTTAAACCCTAGTTTAAGATTCTAAGTTAAGAACAAGATCTGAAATTCTAATTTTTCTTTTACATTATGTATGTATGGAGTACAATTTAAATGTATTTATAGATGAGTATTTTTAAACACCTAAAAGTTTTAGAAAACCAACATTTATACTGGAGCTGAAACATTAGTATACTTTTTTTTTTTTAATCACATCTTACCAAATGAATACATTTTTGCAGTTGCAAATAACCAGCAGTTTCCTCTAGCTGTGATTCAACACTCATTAAAGCTGCTAACAAGTTTTTGCTTATTACCGCTCAATTCTAAAGTTACATTTATCAATGCAGAGATATCCGTTTAGCATACACTTCAATAATTACACATTTACACAATGACTAGTCATACATGTCACAAAGATACATTTTACAGTTAACACAAAGCACAGAAACAAAAGATCTCTTTAGTTTGGTGTGACATTGTTACTACTAATGCGCAATAAGCAGCAAAATAAAGCTGTGTGCAAAATACAAAACCCATCATAAAATGTTGCAGCATGTGTAGGAAAACTATGTATTTTCTCTAGGGTAGGGGTTCTCCACCAATGGTACGCATGCCTCTGTCAGGTGGTACGCGGCACGCGGCACGCAGCCGCAACGGTCCTCTGGCTGGAAAACTGTAATGTGGTTTAGTATAACAGTGTCAGACTTAAGCTGATTTTTACTCACTGTGTCAGTAAAGATCAGTTTAAGCCTGCAGCCTGTCACACTAAACACTACTACAGCGTCCAGTACACACGAGCAGAGGCGGTGGAGCTTCCTACTGGCACTGCAGGAAGAGGATCCACAAAGCTGAAGGAAGTGCTGGAGGCTGGATAAGGCAAGGTAAAAGAGGTGGAACTGGAGTGTGCATTGTGTGGAGAGGGAGATGTCAGAAGGGGGGAAATGTGTAATGTGGAGAGGGATATAAAAGAAGGGCAGGGGTGATAATGTGGGGAGAGGGAGAGGGAGAGAGATAGAGATATGAATAGGAGAGTGTAATATGTGAAGAGGCAGATAAGAGTAGGGGGGGTGTAATATGTGGAGATGGAGATGGAGATAAGAGTATTAAGGGAGGTATAATTTGTAGAGAGATAAAAAAGAGGGGGGCGGATGGTGTAATGTGTGGAGAGGGATGTAACAGGAGTGTAATACATCATATGGGGAAAGGTATAACATTTCCAGGAGAAGTGCAATATGTAATTTGGGGAGTAGGATGTATCTGAATGGGGGAGGTATAAGAAATAATATGAAAAGAGGAAAATTGGGCCTAAAATTAACCAAAACTGAGCCTTACATATAAATGTTACGCTAATTGTTATATTTTTTTTAAAGTTAATTATTTTGGACTCTGTAAATGAATCATTTTTGCAAAGTGGTACTTCACCCGGTTCCTTAGCAGGTAAGTGGTAATCACCAAAAAAAGGTTGAGAACCCCTGCTCTATGTGATATGACGTTAATGCGGCAACCAGATGGGGGGTGATATATTCACTATAAAGTCAATTGGATTAAGAGCAGTGAATATGTAATGTTACCCTAATTGTAATCGACTACAGCACAATCTCATGGTCGATACTAATTTTAATTTCATTCAGTCACATGTAATGTACAATCATCTTCAGGTTGAAGACATTACATAACACTAAGTAAAAGGAAACTTCACTAAATATTAATATGCAAAATGATGGTATCAAGGAAGCCACTAAAATAACTAATTCAATGGATGCTTCAACCACCCAAAGGGATAC
The DNA here is from genome assembly GCA_011038615.1 of Limnodynastes dumerilii. Lineage (NCBI taxonomy): Eukaryota > Metazoa > Chordata > Amphibia > Anura > Limnodynastidae > Limnodynastes > Limnodynastes dumerilii. Next base: position 511,450 of record WWET01000332.1, read on the forward strand.
ATATTAGCAAAAAGGTTGTCAATACTAATAATATATGTATTCAAATACAGACGTCCTTAACACCATACCAGCAAATGTGTTACAAGCTTCATGGTCTCAAAACAGAAACACACACTTGTCCTCTCCCACCAACTATTAGTAACCCAATTTCAAATGATTTGTTAATGAGAGGCATGAGATTTTGAGACACCTTAAGTTCCAATATCGGTGCCTTTCTGTGGGAAACAAAGCGAAATACAAAACAGCCTCATAGTAAAGTCAGGAAAACATTTGTCACAGGTGATGATTTTGTAAATACTTAATATAAAGTTCCAACTGAAAATCTACAGAAGAGCTTCCCATTTTCGAACCCTTTATCCGTAGTTGGCAGATCCACAAGACACTATTGTAAAACACTGTTTACATAGAACCACTGTATACCAGTAAAAAATATATATCCTGTACTGCTCTTCACTAGAATCCACATGAAAAGACTGGTTAGGATTCAGGGATGTATTTTATTGTATATCAATAATATTACATGTTTTTAAAACTAGAATTTAACAAAAAAGGTATGAAATCCGCTTGTATAAGAAAAAAAAAAAATCCCACCTAAAACATTATAAACTGAAGTGTGAAATGCTTTAAAAGAGTATGTTGGATAGTGCTTGTAATGCATATTGATCTCACAAGCTTATGTTATCTGTACACACATTACAAGTAAAGGCTAAGGAGAGCTCAAAGGTCTCCACGGAAAAAAAACAACATAAGCAACCTGACGCGTAAGGCTAGACTAAAGAAATAATAGTGAGCTTCAAAAAATAAAAATCTCAAATACTTTATGCTTCACTGTTGCTTCCGATACCTTTAATTCCATGCCAATTCTTATTAAAGGCATCATGTATTAAAATTAATTCTGCAAATAAATGGTGTAAGATTTGCTAAGTGTCAATACAAGGCCACTTTAGTAAAATTTCACCAGTTAGGTTCACTCTTATATACATCATACACAACGAAACGTAGATGGTTAAAAAAAAATGTAATACAATAACTCCAATATTTTGTTGCAAATACTTTTAGAAACGCACATAACCAAATTCATATTTCTCTACTTTATGTCCCATTATATTCTCGGACAACCACCTCTATATCCTACACCAATTTTTCATCTTAATTCATATGACTGGCAAGCACAAGTCTCTTATTTAAAACACTCAATACTTGGCCAGCTCAATACCTATCAAAACCTATGGGCTACACTGCCACCATGTGGGCAAACTAAGCATAGCGACACGATATTTACAGTACAAACAAAACGCAAACCATAACACACAGCAAACAATCCAACTGATCATTTAATATAAATAGGATCTTACGGTATTCTGGTCAACATTCACTATTTAAAGCAACAGCTTTGTCTTATATTCCAGTGATTTATGTGTGTCTAGTTTCTGGACATCTGCGTTGCTATAAACCACAAATCAAATTCTAAACCAGGTCATATTACCTAGACATCAAAGATGAGCAGGAAAATGGTGCTTTACACTTGTTACTTGTCCGGCACTCGCAGCCCAGCACTATTAGCCATTATATTACAGAGTGAATAGTGATGCTGGAGTACTAAATAGTGGAGTCATGTAGAGCAGGGTTTACCTCAGTATCATTACAAAAATATGTAAAAAAAAAAAAAAAATTATATATATATTCTAGAAATAGAAACAGAATAGGCGCTTCATGGTGCAGACAGTTTAATATCTTTAAAACAGGCTAACAAGTACAAGCGTACCAGAATAGATTGAACCACGTTAGTAGGTTCAAACAAGCATGTATTTCAAATCATACGATCCACACGTGCATTGCAGCCGGCCAGCAGAAGTCAAAAGACCGCAGGGCTTTCCAGGTAAGTATCCACGTGCAGGATCGGAGAGAGTCACGGGCAGTATGTACTTACTGTTTTAAAGATATTAAACTGTCTGCACCATGAAAAGAGCCTATTCTGTTTCTATTTTTAGAATAAATCCTCAGCTGGGAACGGCTATTTCTTAGAAAAGAGCAGCGGAAGTTACCCTGACTACCTGGTGCACCTACTCCCATTCCATAACTATATATATGGACTCACAGGCTTGATCTTTCTTGATTGGTGACATTTTTTATCTTTGAAAGTTCACAATTGAGCTCGCTAATATTGTTTGTGTGTGTGCGTGTATATATATATTATATAAATAATAATAAAACCCTATGGGCCGCCTTTAGATAGAGACAGCCGAAAGTTTTTTTTCGGCAGCCATTTTAGATTTTTTTTAATGAATAGGTGAGAGTACCGATTCATTTTTGCCAGACCTGCTGCAGCAGCCACTGACCGCTCCGGAAAGGTGAGTAACCTCTCTCCAGGGACTTTTAGTGTTAGCAGAGGTTAGGCTCTTAGAAAGGGAGGGTTATGGCCTTAAAAGGGGAGGTTTAGGGTCCTGCTGCGTGGAGGGGGATAACAGGGTTAGACTATAGGGAAAAGAGTATTAAGGTCAGGCTAGGGAGAAGGAAGCGTTAGGGTCAGAATTAAGGGGAAGGGTTGGGGGTAGTTTTTAGACTTGCCTATTGGAGCACCGAACATGGTGCTCAAGGGATCAATTGCTATCAAAGGCATAAGCAATCAATATCCCAGCCAGTTAAAAATTGGCTTGGAGAGGGCATCATGTAAGTAGTGGGTATGTATCTGCATCATATGCAAAGTGGTACTTCACCTGATTTCATAGTGAGTAACTGCTACACACACACACACACACACACACACACACAATGGAGGGTGCTCATATCAAACACACACACACACACAATGGAGGTTGCTCAAATCAATTTATAAAGGTAATATGTAGCAGGTTCTGTAAAGTGTGGGGAATTTACACAAATACAAAAAGACACCCCAGCACTCTTGCAATTACCCAGCAACAAATTACAACTTTCTATCTTTAAAATAAAAATCTGAGAATTTGTTACATACATCTGCAGATATACGATAAGCCACCAGCCACTTACAAGGCTTCTCTGTTTTGGTCATATATCATGTATTTTTAAAATCGAGAGCTCAACCTCCAGCAGAGGTCCCAAAGTCTCCAAAATAGCTACTCTGATACAGCACCCCCCATCCGCTGCTATCCCAGACACGTTTTAAAACAAATACACAAATTGGAGGTTGAACAAAACAATTTATAAGGTCATATGAAGTAGGTGCTCTACAAGCTCTAAAATTTTTCAAGTTAGGACCCACAAAACAGAGAAGCCTTGTAAGTGGCTGGTGGCTTATGATATATCTGCAGATCTATGTAATGAATTCTAAGTTAGTTTGTTGCTGGGTAATTGCAAGAGTGCTGGGGTGTCTTTGTGTAAAATGAGATATATAGATATATAGATATATATACACACACACACACACATTATCAGGGAGCTCACATCTAAATTCTATTAAGAAAAAAATCCCCAGAAGCATGGTGAAATGCACGCATGTCAGAATACTGTGCATCGAGAAATCACAACATATTAACCAACGGTTATGAAAATGGTCAGCGGTTATTAACAGTTTAGTGCAGACACAGACCCAGAATGGGGGAAGCAACATCGTGAAATTGTTATTCTCCGTTTGGGCTACTTTTACAGTATTAGTATAGAATTACCCGACTGCTGTGACCAATACGGATTCTCACTCAGTGAAGGCAGAGTACTAGTCTGAGTGAGTATAACAAATATCATGCCTTTTTTCTTACTGTAAAAAAAATTTGATCTCCTCACTATCCTATTTTTTTTTCTCAATGCCCTGAACTCTGTATATATTGTATAGTTTGCTACGGCTGATCTACTTATGATTTTTTTATTTTTTACTTTATTTGTTGATAAAGTATTTTGTTCACATTGAGACTTAAGCATTGAAGATTATTTGATATGTGTGCACATTTCTTTATATATGCATTGTGTTTTACCACAAGGCAGCACCTGCTTAATACTATGACTAGTGCATTGTCTTCTGTTCATTATGTGGTACACACACATACAATATGTATGCTACTTCTTATAAATAGTAGTTCTGTTTGTGAGCATTACATACATGTTGAGGTAAAATTGGACTCACCATACAGCAATTCAGGATAGAAAAATTGTGAAAATTTATTTGTCAATTGGGTAAACCCAGAACTACGTACACAAGTGAATTTACGCTAGACGCTAACGTAAAAGCGCCCATTAGTACTTACTGCTAATCTGCGCGGCAGATGTTATGCCATGTGACAGAGTGTAAGGGCCAGTCACATATCAACATCGTAACTACATACGAAGAGGCGTGCCAGTCATACGACACCAGTAATTATGCTTCGGAGACGGGGTGAGGCATTTAAATCATACAGTATGAGCGTGCTTAGGCGTGCAAGTACGTGCAGCCAATACAGCGGACAGGAGTTACGCTTTGAAACGTTAAGATAGGGTTTGGAAAGCGTAAAACGGCTAACGAACGTATGACCGAGGGCAGTGCATAGTAAACACGCTACGCTAGGAAACGTAATGGAAACGTAGCTCTGGATCTGGCCCAAGGTCACACTATTAAAGCTCTTAAGTTTGAAAAAAATATATAAGTGGGAGGTACTATAGCTGAAATGCACTTGGAATGTCAGGTGCTTGCTGGAGATGCAGCTGTGGACTGCATATTTGGTGGAACGGCCCCAGACTAATCCCCTTCCGGTTCAAGGTTGAGGAACTGGCTTCCAAAACTCTTGTTATCCTAGTTCCATTATGTTGTTGAAGTCCACATACATCCCTTTCCCTCAATAGAAAACCGCTCCTGCAAACTCTGAATAGCGGGCAAGTTTCACAATAACACATTTTTATGCTTACTTGCAGAGATACTACACATGCGTGGTAACTTTTTACGCTTTAAAGACATAGAAACATATACACAATCTACGCAATGAAACACTACATAGATAGCGTAAAAAAAGTTACTATACATGCGTAGTATCTCGGACATCTAGACACGCAAGTATAAAAACGCGTTGTTGTGAATCCGGTCCAGTGTAGCTATTGCAGTACTATCCCATTCATTGGCTATCGAGAGGGAATGGTTTACAAATGGAGGACAATTACAAGCCATGAGAGTGCTGGATACACTGACTGGTACGCATAGAATCAGACAGCAGATGAGAACCACTTGGCCCATCTAGTCTGTCCTTTCCACTCACCACCCTTGCTGTAAACCAACCCTTCCCCAACTTCCCCCGAGCCTATCCAGTTATCATACATGTAACACTAGGCAAACGCTCACCCCCTGGAGCCACACTCCCTACCACATATATAGCCACGTACACCTTTCAGTCATTCACGAATCATAATATGGACGTCATACACCTGGATCACATCATTGTAGCCCTTGGGACATGGTTTCCTGTTTACCACATCCCACCATGGCACTACCACGTCCTATGCAAATCATTCAAAGTTACACTGACAAATTCCTCTTAAAAAATTGCACTAAAGTTATCATTTTAAATATTTGTAAAACTTGTATTGTTCCAGATTAAAACACAAAACCCCATTATAGTCCAGGTTGGAGACTTATTTTATCAGGAAAGACTAAAACCTCCAAAGATTACATCCATAAGAATGTATACATTTCCAACAAGTCTTTATGGTTACATTTGTTAAATTATCTATACATATAGGGCTGGATCCAGACTAAAGAAGGAGCTTAAAAGTTACTCCTGGGCTAAACCATGTTGATTTCAGGGGAGCCATATTTCATCTGTTGCAAACAGTATTAGAGTTGAGAGGTGATGTTTTTACTATCCCAAGTCTAAACAACAGTGTAATAGTAAAGCTGGTCAGTATCTGTGTGCAGTAAGAAATTCAAAGATATATCCCTGCATGCAAAGTATACAATTAACTTGTCTCCCCCTGAAATCAACTCCAACAAGTCTTTATGGTTACATTTGTTAAATTATCTATACATATAGGGCTGGATCCAGACTAAAGAAGGAGCTTGAAAGTTACTCCTGGGCTAAACCATGTTGATTTCAGGGGAGCCATATTTCATCTGTTGCAAACGGTATTAGAGTTGAGAGGTGATATTTCCCAGCCCTAGTCTAAATAACAGTGTGATAGTAAAGTTGGTCAGTATCTGTGTGCAGTAAGCAATTCAAAGATATATCCCTGCATGCAAAGAATACAATTAAATTAATTCCCCCTGCAATCAACATGGTTTTGCCCAGGGGTGACTTTAAGTTCTTATTTTAAGAAGATTCTTAAGTGTGAATCAGGTCCTTAATCTCAAGCTCCTTCTTAAGTCTGGATCCAGCCCATTGAGTAACTCCCTACTCATACAAATCTGCATATTTAAGGGGAAAAAGTAATTATAAGAAACACATGAGAAACTGTGCTAGCTCTCATAAGATTTGAACCTGAGCAGGAGAGGAAAATCCCACATTGCATGAATGCGCACAAAGTTTATTTTAGCTGAAATCTGGATCCACAGGTACTGCAATTTTGCAAAGTGGGAGCGTTAGGGAATTTAGATGGTAGAGCAAAGGCTGCGTTAAACCCTTAACAATTGTGATTTTGTTGCTGTACCAATTTTATGTGGTGACAGCATGGAAATATCATGGTAAGGTCCTTTTAGCAAATCACTTGGGAGTTATAATGCTTAGACCAGCATAGGAGCTACAAGTACAGCAGCAAAAGGACCTAAATAACTGGCTAATAAATTCTATACAAAGCCACTTCATACGTATGTAAACGTGACAGACCCAAGAGTCTAAGTGCTGCTATTCTGACTTTTCTTCTGTGTGGTTCTTTAATTAGGAATGTTCATATATCCAAATGCCTTATAAAAATGTCCTGTTATTGTTCAGTTTGTACACCACCAGCCTTTGGAAAGTTGTTCTGGCAACACACACAAGACCAAATCCAAACTTCCAATGCCTCTAAGATACCCCACTGGATCCAGGCTTTCATGTCTTTAGTATTTAGTGGCCTCCCCTCGCTCATACAGAAATACTAAAGATTGCCCCTCATGGAGACCGTGCAGGAGTGGATACTATAGTACTTTATGATCAGAAAACCAACAAAACAGATCATCTGTTTGGTAGGAGCATGTAGGGAGACAAGCACAATTATCAGGCAGCACGCCCCAACATTGTGTTATTCCTAGCATCTGGCCACTTATATAGGGATATGCAACTGTTTAAATACAAAGTTTTTAATTTTTACTGTTACGACATGCATATAACGTATTCGGTATCAAACGAGTTGCCATGGTTTTTACACATCCTTGTTGTCAGCCGTTTATTTTGTTGAAGTCTCTATTAGGGAAAGTTATAGAAACGTTTGCATGATCGCATTTTCTTCCTCCTGATGACAGGTATTGAAACATAATTTATGATTTTACACATTGCATTATGCATTCTGTATTTTGCCATTAAAATTCATTTAGTCAGGTATCTGTGTGGCCGGTTGTTCTAACATTAATATTTTGACCAAGTGCAATGCAACCAGGATACATTCTGAAAAGGACTCTTCAACTGAACTTTAGTCTTGTAGTGCCGATTACATTACAAGGTAAGAAGGTAGAAAATAGAGATCTATGAATTACTGAAAGAAGAGAGTCAAGGCAGGTAAAGAGCAGCAAAGGCAATTAAACAGCGAGATTGTGTGGGTATTCAGACAGATCTCTGCAAATCCTACAAGAAAAGTACAATTATTGCTACATTTAAATAGTGGGGAAATACAAAGTTCAGTTAAATTAAAGTACAATAACAAACGACAGTGCTTAAAAAACACTTATCACTTATAAATAAATAAAAAATTATTATATTATTTTATTTATACATGTTTAATTTAATCAAATATTAAAAGTTTTAAAACAATTTAACTCTCGGACAAACTTTGATAAAGCTATCTGTAGCACAACCATAGAAACTCCCCACATATACCAAGTTACATTAAAGCGGATCCAGACTCGTCATTTGTTCCTTGTCAGCATGCAAAGAGAACGAGTGCACATGCCTTCCAGCACAATCTGGATCCTCAAGATGCAGGCCTTTCCAACGGCAGGGTGGTACGAGCTGACATGCCTGTACATGGGGCTGCTGCGTAATGCTAGTAGGATCCTGTGATTAGGGAATCGACACTCCACTGTGGAAGGTGACCCAACCATGATCCTTGAAATGTTTTCATTTAGAGCATGGGTTTCCAAACCAGTGCTCAATGCTCCCCAACAGTGCATGTTTTCCAGATCTCCCTACAGAAACAAGGTATACAATTATACCACCTGTTGATCTTTTAAACAGACAATAATGAACGCACCTGTGCTCCAGCAAGGAGATCAGGAAAACATGTACTATTGGGGAGCCTTGAGGACAGGTTTGGAAACCACTGATTTAGAGGACGCCATAAAAACCCTCAGACCTGCTGTACCCATACATCCAAGTGATCATACGCAAGAGCCATACCCTACCAAAAGTTTCCCAACTCATCAAAGCAGGTTGAAGCCTAGATCAGTACAACGCCTTTAGAGCAGTCTATGCTCTGTATGGGCAGCAAGGATGCATGCACATGTCATGACAGACATATCCAATATGACTGCATTCTGCATCCAGTGCTTTATACAAACTGGAATTACGGTTGCAAACAGAGAATTACAGGTTGTAGAGCGTTTATACATGTAAAATAAAATGTGGGTGGGGCTGAAATAGACAGCAAGCCCCTTAGCAAAAGATTATATGCTCCTTACCCCTGAGCAATAAAAAAAAAAGCATCAGTTAACACGTAATCTTATAGACCTTGAAACCTACAATGTGGGAGCACCCTGTCTTATAGGCCTGTCTAAACACAATCTCTTGGAAGTTCATCATGGTCAAAGAAGGATGCTTTATATAAATGTAATTTTAATTACTGTAATACAACAAACGTTTAATTGTTTTAGAAAGGCTACTGCCAGGTGCTACCAATGTGAATGTGGGTTCCCTAACAAGTTTTTTTATTTTTTTATTTTTAAAGATGTTAAAACAAGTAGACCTTGTGATATTCATCTAATGGAGCACAAACCCAGAACCAGCACATACACCAGAGCTCGAAATTTTTTTCCAAACACACACACACCCCACACATTAAAAAAAAAAAAAAAAAAAAAAAAAAAAAAAAAAAAAAAAAAAAAAAAAAAGTTTACTTACCTATCGAAGTATTATCAGACTTCATGTTTCTCACCTGCGCACTTTCTGCCCGGCTTCACAGGGAAAGCAACTACCCGCGGTTTCTCCACAGGGTTAGTCCTTCCAGCTGACACTAATCTAATCTAATCCACTGCCTGCTAAAACTACAGGGCCGCCAGCATTGAGCTCCTGTCCCGGTCGTTTCAGTGGGCAAGAAGGGGAGTGGGAGACCAGCTGTTTCTCCTTCACGGCACTACAGCCGCCAGGTAACTATTTCTAGGGACCTAATACCATTATTTATCAACAGCTTTTATATAGTGCTATCAGATTACGTAGCACTTTACAGAGAATATTTAACATTCACATCAGTCCCTGTCCCATTGGAGATACACTATAAGTTCCCGAACACAGACACACACACACTGGCTAGTGATAATTAATACCCCGTTCAGATTACCAGCTAAAAGCCGGGGTTTTCATGAAATAGCCGGGTTTCATGAAAACCCCAGCTTTTTCTGGCAATCTGAACGCAAACCCCAGCTCTCTCTAGCCTGGTCTTACGGCTCCACTGCACAGCAGTGACCAGGAAAATTCTGGGTCACCGCTGTCTGTGTGAACGGGCAGCCCGGCGTGTCCCTGCAAATCCCCGGGGATTTGCAGGGCTGGTAATCTGAATGTGGTATTATTCAGCAGCCAATTAACCTACCAGCATGTTTTTGGAGTGTGGGAGGAAACCGGAGCAAACCCACGCAGACATGGGGAGAACATACACACTCCACACCGATAAGGCCTAGTCTGGAAATCAAACTCATGACCTCAGCGCTGTGAGACAAGTGCTACTCACTGAGCCACTGCACCCCACCCCTTGTCTGTATTCGTCTACATGTCTATCAACTCCTCCCTCAGTTCTCTTCTTTCCCCTAGGACCCTTTTACAATGGAATTACCCTAACGTCACTAGGTTTCTATCTCGGACAGTGTTGCTATGTTGTAAGATCTGAGAGAGATAGGTTGAGGAGCCAGAAAAGTAAAAGATAAACCAGATATGGATCTTTGAGCTACATATAGCAGAAGGCCAGTCAGGGGCAGTAGTAGTAAGTCTCAGGAACCATTGCAAGGAGGCCACAATTTTGGATGAGCTGGACAGACCCCATGCTGTGTGTGCAACTGAAAGTGTCATAGGTTGGTAGCTTTGTGCTGAGTTCAGAGGGGAAAGCTGCCATGCCCCCCTTTTCTCTGGATCCCCTAGCAGCCACACCCCTGCACCCATGGTAGTTCTGTCATTGAAGTATGTCAGGCTCATTGGGCCTGATCCAGACCTATGCAAATATGCCCTTGTGCATAGCGTATTTATGCCAACCTACCTACGAAGCACTCCCCTTGTTGTCCGTATTTATGCTGTCTTATGCCGATTAAACCCTACTGTAACTTTTCTGAGCGTAACTGTGGGCATACGTAGTTATGACGCTTAGTACACCCATACCCTGCCTCTGAAGCGTAATTACGGGTGTTGTATAGCTGTCGCATGCCTTCATTCGTAGAGACACTGTGGACCTTAGTTTCGTAAATACATTCAGAGCTTCTGGTCTTAACATCTGCCGCACGCATGCGCAGAACATGGAAAACAGCATTTCTATGACTACGCCGAGCGTATAAACGCAAGCAGGCGTAGGTCTGGATCAGGCCCATTAACTCAAGACACAGTGCACCTCCCTAAGGTCTCTGTCAACCAATCCACACCGTGCATTCCTGGAAAGCAAATCAGTCTACTTAATCACACCTTAGCACTATGATACAGAGAATTCCTTCTGTAAGATGGTAGCCAAGTACAGAGGATTTGGGAAGCATTATAAAGATAAAGTAAAGAAAGGGCAGGACATATTGGTGACCAGGGCATCTAGAAATTGGGAAGACTGGATTTACAACTACCAATTTATCCATAGGTCAGGTCTCCCACCCGCTAAAACTGCTAGGACAGAAGTGCTATGCTGACTGTCCCTGTAGTTTCAGCAGGTGAGTGATCAGTGGCCACGGTGAGGGAGGGGGACATCCCCTATGAAAAGCATGTGGTTGCCCCCCCTGCATCATTTCTCTTTAAATGTAGCATGCATGCATGTATGTATGTATGCATGCATGCATGCATGCATGCATGCATGCATGTATGTATGTATGTATGCATGTGATTATAATTGATTTACTTACTATTTGACATAAAGCTGGGTGACTAGGTTGTTGGGCTGGCGCATTCTGCTAAAATTTGTTGCACCCTGAATTAAGACAACAACTCCCAATTGTGTCATGACTTATTGGAGTAAATATAAATGCACTTTCAATTATCTCAATTTCCAGACCTCAGCACAGTGAACATGGCCAGCTATGTATATATTTTATTCAGCAGCTGAACATTTACCATTTGACAACAAACCTCCTAAGAAGACCAATCTAGTATTAGAACAAAAGAAAAAAAAATGAATAAAATGGTGGGGGAAATAAAGAAGAAAAGGATGTTTCATGCAGGTTTGCGACAAGTATCAGACTGCCTACACAACTATGGGATTCATTCCCACTTGTTGTAAAACACAAATACACAAACTAGTTATCGCTTTAATATCATGGATTATTTTGTATGCATAATATATATTTCAAAAATCAGCATTCAGATATATCTAAATAAACCAGAAAAGAAAAAAAAACACCACCTTACTTGTTCAGTAATCAAACAGCTGCATTTCATATGCTGTTTGGGAGCCATTTTCTTTTTACAGCTTTCAGTTAAATCTATGCCATGTTTGACATTTTGTTGCAATCTCACTTTTTACCTAATGGTGGCAAAATACTTTGCAAATTGAGCAGCACATTATAAGAGCTCACCATTTAGATATATATACACACACACACACATATACCTAGATATCCAGACATTAAAGTTAGATGATTTTAACTTAAGATTTAAGCATTGATATTGTTTTATATTGTGTACAGAGGGAAAAACCAACTAGAAAGGCAGTCACATTGTGGGTGTCCCAACACAGAGCTAACAAATCCATATGCAAAGCACTGAACATACAGACACCTCAATAGAAGTAGACAAGAAAAAACAGTATGCAGCATCAGGAATTTATTGACCTTCACAGGAATGCACTTGTACTAACTGCACAAACGAACAAAAATAATTAAATCCCACAACTGACGAAAACGAGTTTTTAAAACCAAAATGCTCTCCATCTGCCAGGTATCACTCCCATTTCAATAGCATGAGAGAAAAAATACATGTGATCGCTCAGAGGTCAATTTACAGATTTCAAGGAGTTTAGAAAATGGGACACACCCCTATTTGTATAGCTTAAAAAACAGACCTGTTTTAGCCCATTGTCACAGTGCTGGTGCAAAGCACAAAATTGGCAGCAATGGCATTTAGCAGTTTAAGCAGAAGCATATTAATTCAAATACCTAGCAAACATTTAATGCTAAAAAGTACTACTGAAGTAATGCACGATATTTGAAAACAGTTTAGTACAACTGTAGTACAATAAGCATACAATTTGGCTAATTCTTGCATTCGGAGAAGCAGGCAAGCATGTTAACAGTGACAAAAATAAGCTTGTGTCTATAAGGAGTATTGTTTTGTAGGTTTTATTTTACATTAACAGCAAAAAACAAAACATGTTCATTTACCTAAAAAACAAAGGGCCAAATGACAAACACTACCATTCATAAAAATAACTATACAAGCAACTGTGCACAAAACATCCAAGGGATCTTAACACTGTTGATATAAAGAATCACAAGCCAACCATATTAGGTACAGAACAAGAGGAGAGACGCAATGCAGAGTTAAAAGCCAAGAACGCTTCGGAATAAATCTATACATCCTAGATTTTCCCCCTAATTTCAACTAGACAGATAAACTGGTCTAACACAAAAAGCATAAACTGCATAAAAACTTTCCAAATAAATCTATGACCATGAAGCAGTGACAGGAGTAAGAAAAACTACATTTGTGGGCTGCAGGTTTTTATAGAAACACAATATATAAGACACAAAACAAAGTAAGTTGCTGGCATAAAGAGTTCCTAGTCCAACTTACTGATATGTTCACACTCAAACGAAGGTATGTTACAGAGAAACAGTTTTAAAAGTAGGCTATTTAATATTATTTTGCCCAAAAAACAACATTTTTTAAGCGATAACCACTGCAAGCACAGCAAGTGTTTTACTCCCAGAGAGCCTTTAATAAAGAAAGCCATACAAGGGAATTGAGAATGCACAGTGGATAGCATGGAATGTCCACTCAGCAATCAATACACTTCACAATGATCACTGTATTTCACATTTTCTAAGGTGTATGAGAAACAGCAACAGCATCGAACACAGGATCTGACATTTTTAATGTAAATATATAAATTACTAAAGTTAATGTCCATGCACCTCACTTTTACAATTATAATGGAGAGATAATTTATCTTCTATTTAAAGAAGGTTTATGACCCAGGTTCTTATGTTGCATTTAAAAATAATCACTCCATTGGGTGAGGAAACAAATCAGCGCCACACACTAGTATGACCAATAAATTTTCTGCTGCAGTGCAAATTGATGTAAAGTCTCAGAAAGAAAATCCCCTACACTGTTGAGTGAGGATATTACAATAGGAGAAATACCCCATGCTCCAGAGTACCTGCTATTACATTCACATTTTAAATCCTGTTTATGTAAGCTACAAATTTAGTGACAATATTAATAAACCAGGCGTCCAATACATACAAGATTGTTCTCTAACATAACTGTTCAGCATGGACAAAGTTAAAGGGGATATCCACAGGCACTTTTGAGTAGAGCTGCAGAACTTGTGTACTGCAGAATGTTTATAAAACAACAACACTACAAAATATTGTTGCCATCAGTTAGAAATCCTAAATAATGAAATTATCATTCCTGAGAGTTTTATTTCTGTTTGGCAAATTCACCCTGTCTACACACTACAGTGATAATCAGTCCAAGCTCCCAATAATGGATGATTGGACCGATAATCACTCTAATACGTGGCCAACTTATAATTAAAAAGGTATATAGAAGTATAAACAATACAACTAGAGGTCTTCCAAGTACTGCCTTATACCTCTCCTGATTATCAAGCTTTGTCATGTGTAGTTCTTAACTACTTCAAAAGCACTGCTGTTGATAAGTCCACAGAACAGTTTAAAAGTAAAGCTGGTCAGCATCTGTCTACAATAAGCAAAAGCAAAGTATTGTCCTGTATGCAAATAATACAAATAATTTGACTCTCTTGAATCACAATATTGTTTGACTCAGTTGTTATTTCCCACTTATCTTCCTCTTCTTCTCAAAAATTCTAGATCTAGAGTAGCAGAAAACATTCACTGGGTTCCCAAGGACAGAAGTTGCGAAACACTTAATAAAAATGCATAGAAATTAGGTGTTTTGAAGCAACTCAATAACTATTAGCCAGATGATAGATCAAAATACTACCAACACAATGTCATTATTCAGGTATGTTTATTCAAATCTGAACAGCTTTACCCAAATGTCTAGGGAACGTAATCCCTAACTGTAAAAAATTTTCCTGCATGCAAAACTTTATATGTATATATATATATGTGTGTATATATATGTGTGTGTATATATATATA
>WWET01000332.1:560393-571381 GCA_011038615.1 Limnodynastes dumerilii
GTCTAATTAACTTATTAGAATTATTGAATTTTATTATTTTATTTATTTATTTTATTTATTTATTTATTTTATTATTTTATGAGTAAATAGGTTAATTTTAATATTAGAGATCACTTTTATAACAACACCCCGTACACCTCATCTCCTTACTTTCTATTTTATTTCCAAAGGGTTATTGGTGAACCCTCAGTGGTGTCAGAGGCAGCTATAGTTATTTTAGTAGTGCCCAAGTGTTCATACCCCCCTTTACACGTTAGATGTCATGGTAGTCAGATTATACTACCATATTATCAATGTCATTTCGTCATTTTACATATGTTTTTTTAACAGGTTTTTTTATAGTGCCATAATATTATGTAGCTTTTTATCATTTTAAACAGTGCTGCACATCAATCTCTGCCACATATCCCTAACATACACACACAAAACACTAGGGGTCATTTTCATTTTACATGGGGTATATTGTGGGTCTGTGTATGGCACATACTATAAAATACGTATGATATATTAGGGGGCTAGGATTGGAATATGAGTATTACATACTTTGGAAACCCCCCTTTCAAAATCCTGTGTTTGCAAGTGACCCTTAGAAAATTTACCTCCTAGGCCTTAAAAGGGTCAGTATGGTTTAAAAAAAAATGTAACTATTGATTAGACTGGATGGGCCAAGCTGCTCTTATATGCCGTCACATTCTATGTTTCTGTGTATAAGTTTTTATCTAGAGTGCTAGAGTGTAAAATAGAAGATGGAACCAGTGCAAAGAACCATTTTTTATAATAATATTGGCTTGTTTAGTAATCAAGTCCAAAAGAGGGGTAATTTGTTAGAAAAGTTTGCAGATTTATGCGCCAAATAAATAAATCTAGAGTAGAAGCTTGAACCTCTAAATAAAGTCTTTGTCACACCTTGTTTTTTTTCCTTTTTACTAGTGATTAGTTTCTCTTGTGATTTGTCCAATTTTGGTGTTTAGATGTAATAGGGAGGAGATAAAAAGAGCGCTTTCGCTTTAAGTGTGGTTAATGTGGTATAAAGTATAAATATCACCTTTAATGTGAATAAATATTATAAAAAAACGGAGAAGTGCTTATTCTGCTTGTTAGCCTTCAGTTCCACACATAAATAAGGGAAGGGATTAGTGATCTAAAATTATAAGTAACCGTGGTATCCAGACAACAAACAATGGCCCAGATCCAGAACAACGCTTCTGGGCAGATTTACGCCTGTCGGACACGTAAAATCGCAATTTTGTATGTACTGCGCATGCGCACGACAGATTATACGCTATGTAACGTAACATAACTCTGAGCATATGGGCCATTCACGTATCAGTTGCGTAAATCCGTATATGGGGGCGTGCCAATTTTACGTGAGCCAAAAGTACGCCTAAATTACGCTGGGGTTTGCATTTAAATTGTACAGTATAGGCGTGCTTAGCTGCGTAAGTCCACGTTGATTATATGTACGTGTTTTTATATACGAACGATTTTTGCAGGCGAGATTAAATCATTTTATTTCGCTGCGAATTACCCGCGATTTTTTGGTTTAAATCGCGGTATTCACAAAGATGCGATTTTACCGTGATTTAAAACAAATCACACGAGTTGCTGCAATTTTGAATGGGCTAAATCGTGGTGATTTTCAATAGAAAACCACCGCGATTAGCCCTTTAAAAAATCGCAGCAACTCGTGTGAGTTTAAAAAAAAACCGAAGTGCTGCATGGCTGAAAGCCTTAGCCAGGCTGTGCTGATAGAACTACAAGGCTAAGCATTGTTTAGCCTTGTAGTAATATCAGCGTCAGCATGGTAAGGCTTCTAACCATGCCACGCTGTGTGTAGTGTGTGTAAAAAAAAAAATACAGTGAGCAAAACATACATTAACACATTACAGTAAGTATGCATGTAAAAAATAAATATTCCATAACTAAATAATTCTAAGTGTATGGAAGCAGTGGGTGTTGTTTAAAAAGAATAAAAGTTTTGGGCACTCACTGTTTGCTGGCATCTCTCTGGGGAAGCGCTGCTGGATGTGCTGAATCTTCTGCACTTGATTGGAGTCTAAGGCAGTTCTTAAAGTCTTTCTCTCGGCTGATTACTTCAAAAAATCTTCTTATAGTTTATCTGTTATCAAATATGAAAAAGGAAAAGATCTAACTCGAGCTTGGTGGGTTGGGGTGAAGAAAATAGTTAGATTCAGAGCGCTATCTACCCCACAGTAACTGCCAGTCTGTGAAAAAGGTAATGCAAAAAAAGAAAAGGGAGATGCGCTAGAAAATAACAGTGAATTCTCGATAGGTCTAATAAAATAAAAAAGTGTTTTTTTAAAGACCATAAATAAATTAAAAACGACTATAACAATATAGCAGGTAAAAAAGATGCAGCAATGTGGTTACTTAAATTGCTAGAGTAGCACATACACTTGATTGCCTTCAATAGAGTATATCAAAAGGACTGTGAGAGCAAAAATATATGTATCCTCTTAAGTTTTGAGCATTAGAAAAGTCATTGTGTGCAGGCCACACAAAAAATGAATAAGACTGCTGAAGCCAGTAAAAATGTCTCTCTATATATGATGTTTGCAGGAGACTGATAGAAAAAGATACTGATAATGTCAACAACAAGGTCTAAAAGAATTTGCAACTATGTTGCTAGATTTTGCAAGGAGAGGAGCTGTATGCAGAGTTAATAGCCATCAGAAGCAATGGTTAGACTCACGTGTCCCCTGTGTAAATAACCATCAGGTTCGGGGAAGGCAGTGCAGATAGTCGGGGAGCAAGCTGTGTTAGATTACCCGTGCTGGTGTGCAGGAGTTGTAGATCCCGTTATTGCCGCTGGTGTCACGTGGGCGGTGAATGAATACCGCGATGTTGGCAGAGTGCTGAGGAAATTTCACCAAGGGGGTTGATCAGACCTCCTGCTCAGGCTGAAGTTGAAAAATCTCTCCTCCTATGGTTGCAAGTATGTATAAAGAGGAAATAGGCATACTTGTAGTATCGGGGACCCGCGCGACGCAGCAAGCAGCACGGCGGAGGGATCTCCTCTGCCTTGCTGCGGCTCTTAACCCTAAATCCAAACCCTAGCCTTAAATCCTAACCCTAAACCTAACCCTAAATCATAACCCTAAATCCAAACCCTAACCCTAAATCCAAACCCTAAATCCTACCCCTAAACCTAACCCTAAATCCTAACCCTAACCCTAAATATCTAAACAATATTTCATTCTGTATGAGTGCCTCGCACTTTTACCGCTGCGAGGCAGAGAAGACATGATCTCTCCGCCGTGCTGCTTGCTGCGTCATGTGGGTCCCCGATACTATAAGTATGCAGAGGAAATATATGCGGTCTTGATGTTAAGCTCTCCTGAAGGTGGATACAGCAGATCCTGGATATCAAGAAAGTGTAGGTGCTGTTGCTCAATAGTATACAAGTGAAGTAAACCACATCAAATGCTGCCCCTTGACGCATTTCTTTGTCCTGGTGCTGACAATTTCATCAGAAGGGATTAATGATTACTCACAGGAAGTCTGTTTTATACCTTTTTCCCAATCAATTAAAAACAAATATTACGAAAGAGGAACGAACTTACAGTTTTTAGACCACAATAAGGAGTCCTAAGGTAGAATTAGTTAGTAGTTAGTAATTAACTTATTAGAATTGTTTAATTTTATTATTTTATAAATAGGTTAATTTTAATATTAGAGATCACTTTTATAACACCGCCCTGTACACCTCACCTCCTTACTTTCTATTTTATTTCCAGAGGGTTATTGGTGAACCCTCAGTGGTGTCAGAGGCATCTATAGTTATTTTAGTAGCGCCCAAGTGTTCATACCCCCCTTTACACGTTAGATGTCATGGTAGTCAGATTATACTACCATATTATCAATGTAATTTCATCATTTTACATATGTTTTTTTAACAGGTTTTTTTATAGTGCCATAATATTATGTAGCTTTTTATAATTTTAAACAGTGCTGCACATCAATCTCTGCCACATCTCCCTAACATACACACACAAAGCACTAGGGGTCATTTTCATTTTATATGGGGTATATTGTGGGTCTGTGTATGGCACATACTATAAAATACGTGTGGTATATTAGGGGGCTAGGATTGGCATAGGTGTATTACATGCTTTGGAAACCCCCCTTTCAAAATCCTGTGTTTGCTAGTGGCTCTTATATGCCGTCACATTCTATGTTTCTGTGTATAAGTTTTTATCTAGAGTTCTGAAGTTTTCCTAAAGATTATACAATAACATGCTAAAAAAAATGTATGTAAAATAGAAGATGGAACCAGCACAAAGAACCGTTTTTTATACTATGTACGAAAAGTCCTATTTCTTTTAGTTTTATTTAAAGCCGAAAAAAACGGAACAGCAATAATCAGTATTGGCTTGTTTGGTAATCAAGTCCAAAAGAGGGGTAATTTGTTAGAAAAGTTTGCAGATTTATGCGCCAAATAAATAAATCTTGAGTAGAAGCTTGAACCTCTAAATAAAGTCTTTGTCACACCTTGTTTTTTTTTCCTTTTTACTAGTGATTAGTTTCTCTTGTGATTTGTCCAATTTGCGGTGTTTAGATGTAATAGGGAGGAGATAAAAAGAGCGCTTTCGCTTTAAGTGTGGTTTATGTGGTATAAAGTATAAATATCAATGTGCGGAAAAATTACTTCACTGAAAGGGTGATAGATAAATGGAATATTCTCCCATCTGAGGTGGTTGAGGCCAATACAGTAGAACAATTTAAACATGCTTGGGATAAATATAAGGGTATCCTAAATTGTAAACCAAATTGAGGGTAAATATGGTCTATCAGTATAGTTTTCAATAAACAAATGGGCAGACTAGATGGGCCATGTGGCTCTTATCTGCCGTCACTTTCTATGTTTCTATGTTATAATTTTAGATCACTAATCCCTTCCCTTATTTGTGTGTGGGACTGAAGGCTAACAAGCAGAATAAGCATTTCTCCGTTTTTTTATATTATTTATTTACATTAAAGGTGATATTTATACTTTATACCACATTAACTACACTTAGGGCTCTATTCCCCAAAAAACGATTTTTGCAGGCGAGATTAAATCGTTTCATCCCACCGCGATTTACCTGCGATTTTTTGGTTTAAATTGCGGTATTCACAAAGATGCGATTTTACAACGATTTAAATCAAATCACACGAGTTGCTGCGACTTTGAAAGGGCTCAATCGTGGTGATTTTCAATAGAAAACCACCACGATTTGCCCTTTAAAAAATTGCAGCAACTCGTGTGAGTTTAAAAAAAAACTAAGTGCTGCATGGCTGAAAGCCTTAGCCATGCTGTGCTGATAGAACTACAAGGCTAAGCAT
This sequence comes from Limnodynastes dumerilii, assembly GCA_011038615.1. Taxonomy (NCBI): domain Eukaryota; kingdom Metazoa; phylum Chordata; class Amphibia; order Anura; family Limnodynastidae; genus Limnodynastes; species Limnodynastes dumerilii. Next base: position 565,740 of record WWET01000332.1, read on the forward strand.
TGCTTAGCCTTGTAGTAATATCAGTGTCATCATGGTAAGGCTTCTAACCATGCCACGCTTTGTGCAGTGTGTGTAAAAAAAAAATACAGTAAGCAACAAACATTCATTAACACATTACAGTAAGTGTGCATGTAAAAAATAAATATTCCCTAACTATGGGGTAGATCCAGAACTACGCTTCTCCGCGAATTTACGCGTGGCGGAGACGTAAAATCGCAGTTTAGAACGCACTGCGCATGCGCACCATAGAAAATACGCACATTCACGTAGCGTAATTGTGAACGTATGGGAAATTCACGTATGTGTAACGTAAATACTTACGTGTGGGCGTGACAATTTTACGTTAGTCAACTATACGTGCGTTTTACGTTAAGTAGGCGGAGGGGAGTATTGTGTACAGTATGGGCGTGCTAAGCTGCGTACGTTCACGTAGTCAGTACGTCCGTTCGCGGACGTATGCTGTTACGTTTGGAAAAGTTAAGGTAGGTTTTGTGAAGCGTATTTGACAAAATACGTCCGTGCAAGGGGTGTGAAATACGCTACGCTAATATACGTACGCACACACGTAGTTCTGGATCTACCCCTATGTTCCCTAATGTGTGAACTTACCTCCGGTGGTCATCTTCTCCTATTCTAAGTGTATGGATGCAGTGGGAGTTGTTTAAAAAGAATAAAAGTTTTGGGCACTGACCGTTGGCATCTCTCTGGGAAAGCGGTGTTGGATGTGCTGAATCTTCTGCACTTGATTGGAGTCTGGGTTCCCGTTGATTGAAGTCACTGGTCCGGTTCTCTGGGCTCTTCTCCACTTGACACGATGGAGACACCTCCTATTCTTCTGCGATGCTGCTCCTAATGACCATTTGGTCGCTAGGGGGCAGTGTTTTATATAAGAGATGACATCAGAAACACTAGAGCACCACTGTAACTGATGTCATCTCTTATGTAAAACACACAAAGGGCATGAGAGCGGAGCGTATTACCGCTCCAGCGTAAAAACTTTCACTCCCACGACACTCCCCTTACCTTCCTAGAGTTCAGAGAAGGGCAACAAAATTGATAAAGGGTATGGAGTCAATGAACTATGAGGAAAGGCTAGCCAGTTTAGGCATGTTTATTTACTTCCCTAACCTCTTCCTCTGCGGCGCGCGCTCCCTCCTCCTCTTGCAACAGACTCATGCGGCATCCGGCAGTCCGACGGCGCTGCACCCCATGTGATGATTTCAATGCAGACACCCGTAATTATGCTTTGGAGACAGGGTGAGGCAGAGGGCATTCAGACCTTTGCCAACAAAGAAATAAAGTGATTTTTCTAGTGGTGTCCTGGGCGGGACAGAGAGGAGGCCTGGGGCTATGTCGGGCCCCTTCTCTGTCTGGGCCCGGGACACTAGGCCCTGCTGTCCCCCCTGATGGCGGCCCTGATTGTTGAAGTACAACATACATACACTCCTTAGCACTATTCACAGAATACCAGTTATGGAAGGTTTAAAGACCTAGTACTCTGAAGTTAACCCCTTTTCGACCTTGTGACAATCTCACACTTCTACAAGTACCAACAACAGTGCAGCAGAATCAACGATGGCAAGTAATTAAATGTTAGTAGAAAATCATGTTTTGTAGACTGTGACTTTTAGCTGTCATTGAAAATGTATTTCTGTCATATGTCCATTAATCACATAAAGTGTCAATCTCCTGTCCCCAAATTGTGTGATGATTTTGCTACTTTTATAATATGCTTTATGCTTTTCCATCAGTCACTTTTTGCCATTTTAAAAGTATAAAAGAACATCTGTGTCAACTTTGATATACCTTGTTGACCTGAGTGAATGCAATTATTTAGCAGTTGTATTTCAACTTGTTTTTATTAAAATGTATCTTCTTTCGGCAGATTACACTGAAACAGACTAAATATAATTGGATTTTCGTTCTATGCCATTGTCATTGATATGCAACATGCCTTTCAAAATTGCAATGTATAACCTTAATATTTGTGAGTCTATCAGGAGTTTGGCATAAAAATGTATATTTTCTAATATTTTGTCTTGCACCGAAATGATTTCATTTATATGCAAATGAGTCTTTGTTCTGCACCTGTTCCTGTTTCTTACAACTATGGGAATTATTTGCACTTAGTAATAAAATTCCATAAACTGAATTTGTCATCAGTATTGTAGTGGGAGAGGAAATATATCTCTTTTTTTTTCTTACCAGACACATGCTTTTGTTGTTAGTTTGATAGATGGTTATTGTCTGAAAGTTTTGTTTAAATAAAAAACAAAGCTTAATGTATGTTTTTGCAAGTATATTACTTCCATTGTGTAGCTTGAGTAGTTCTTTTGCTGGGCAGTGTGGTGATGTGGCAATGAGAAATAACTGTGACCTCTGTGAAAATGTCAGTAGGAGGCTCTTCTAAATACTAATTCACTGGGCCTTTTCTAATAATTCATGGCAAACTAAAATATTGCAGTGAAATGGATATTTGTGATCGTTCACCTCTAGATTTGTTACCCTCTTTTACACCCAGATTTAGATTTAGAAGGCAGTCAGTAGAATAACGAAGTCACATTCTACAGGGAGATGTCTGTTATTGCAAAACATATTTTTAGCATGGGGAGAGAGATTACATTCTTTGTACATATATTGTAGATAAGTACTATTTTTTGCTTTGTCCCACATTGTATGAACAATACATTAATGAACTGTTTATGATGCACATCGAACTGTTGGGTAAATAGGACGTGATTATCAGAATGTTATTTTTCTAAATTCCCCCTTAGAATTCTAATAAAGGAAACATAGTAAGATGTTTGATCTGAAAATTAAAACAGAAAAAATCTATTGGACATTGGACACAATGGGGCCGATCCAGAGGCTAGCTTACCTAGGGCATAGCAGATAAGCTACCCTAGCTTATGCAGGGTATAGCTGCTTGATTTGGCACTGTGCATGTTTAGAAACGCTACACTTGCAGTTGTGCCTTATTCAAACTTAAACACAACTTGATCTGAGCTCACTTACATTCTGAAAGGCGTGCTGTGGGCAGGAAGAAACAGAGGCACATAGTCAATGTACAGTAAGGATGTGTTCATGCAAGCAGGCAATCAGAACCTTAATGCAGACAGAAATAAGTACTGTCTATGTCAAAACATAGCACCTGCCACAAGTGGTGTCGAAGTCCAGTGGGCTGACAATCTGCAAACTAATTTAGACCCTTGCATTAGAATTTCATACTTGAAAAGCATTACCAAGTATATAAATAAAATGTTTCTGTGACATTTAGTAGGTTTAACATATTTTAGATACATATTATTTAACAAATATCTGCATATCTTTACTGTTGTTCCAGTTTTATCTGTCTGAGTCTTCTGTCAATAAACTTCATTGGTTTGCACTATGCGATTCCTCATGTTTCCGTCCAAGATAATAACAGAATGAAGCAGTATAATCCGACCTGATGGAGCAAGCTTCTATGAACTCTCCATATCCAGAGCTGTGCATTCCTAGGTCACCCTCTGTCTTTGCTTTGGTTGATTCACAGTTTCTCCATGCCCTGCGCCTTGATATTCTTCTGTTCCATTCTCAAATAACTCAGATTCTGTTCTACTTACCCACCATAGCAGAAAAATGTTCTCATTCAGAAGAAATCCTTTCAGCTTCGGACAACACTCAGTGTCCAGTGCGATCTTGGCCTTCCTGCAACTCTGGTGTAGTATCATCTTCCAGGCAATATCCACAGACTGCTCCCAGGCAGCCTCTAGGGCTGCCACCTGTTTTGCGACCTGCCACAGGCCAGCAGCTAAGCTGTCTCCACTATCGGGCTCTGGTGACCACCAGTCCTGCAGTTAGACTGTAGTTACACTGCTTTTGTGCTATTAAAGTGTGCACCACACTGAACATGAACCAGAGAAAGCAAACAAGAGATAAGAAAGAAAATGATAGACAAGCATGTTCAAGGCTATTAGGCCATTTCCAAGCAGTTTTAAGTTTTTATGGCTACAAATGCAAATATTAAAATAAAGAATAAAGTCCATGGGACTGTAGCCAACTACATAGTCATGGCCGCAAGAGAAAAATCAACTCCAGATTAAACATTAGTATAGTGAGAATGGTAGAAAAAGAACCAAAATAAATTTCCAAAGAGAAATAAGCTCATCTCTTAGGTCAAAGTACATTAGTGTCTGATCGCACCATATTTTTGAGTTACAGTGGACTATATGGCAGAAGACCTATGAGGACTCAACATAAAAATCCATACTGAAATTTTCAAAACGCTGTTTATTTATTTTTCAAGTATATAGAATACAAAAAGGTACACTCCATACATACAAGATCCTTCACAATAGGTGTATATAAATCACAACAGATAGTTACATGATATATTCAGAGTATACACTGAACCTTCTTGACTAAGGAGAGTGATCTTATGGTACAGTTCTAAGGGCACATGAGGGAAATCAGGATAAGGATGTAACACTATAATACAACAATATTTGTAGGGTAAGGAAAAGTACACCAGGTAATTGTAAAGACAAATATAGGGGAAAACAAGAAACAAAAAGAAAAAGAAACAATTAAATAAAAAAGTCATACACTTAGGTACTTGTAGGTAAATTATTACTCAGATATTAGAATGTTTACAAATTTGCTATTAAGATGCCAAAGAATTCAATTGCCTATGAAGATACCATGTAGTTTGTTCAAATAAATGATAAATTTGTTCCTGCATTGGAGCATCCAGATGATCAATGTAGGGACCCCTCTTTTTATAGAATTTTTCGACCCCTTTCTCTATATTGGGTAATGTTGCCTTTCCATTGAAGTATAGAGTATGCATTAATAAACTTTTGACAGTGGATAGAAGGGGAGGGTTGGTGGACATCCACTGATTTAAAATGGCCTTCTTAGCCAAAGTTATAAATATGGTGAAAAATAGATCAATTCTGAATTTGAAGGGTTTAGATTCCAGGAATCAAAATTGGCACAAAGTAAGTAAGGCCGGGGGTTCTTAGGAAATGATAGGGAAAAAGTAAAGTTGATGAATTGTTCCACCTTATTCCAAAAGCTATCTATTTTTCTACATTCCCAGAAACAGTAATAGTAAACAGGCGTTTTTTTCTTTACATTTGGGACAAGTGCCCAATTCTCCAGGGATTATATGTCGCCTTTTAGCTGGCGTCATGTATGCTCTGTGGCAGTGATCGTGCCAGAGTAAAAATAATCATATAACATTTTTAAGGAGTATTTTTAGCCAAAGAGGAGTATATTATTAATGGTAATTAAATTAAATCGTAAAGTGTTCTATGCTGTTCCAAACTCACCATTTAGATAACCATAATTGGTTGCTTCCCTGCCTCAATCCCAAGATTTGGACATAATATAACACTTTATCATTTTATTTAATTACCAAATCATATTCACCTCTTTTGATAGACTAATATCACGTCTAACTGAAAATTGTATGGTAGGGCACATTAAAGGTCTGAGGGACACACAAAAATGTTATATATAAATACATACACACACACATACACATACACACAAAAGGCCTGATCAAGACCTACGATGTAGCGCTGAGCGTACTAACGCTCAGCGTTACATCTTGGGACTCCCCCTGACACTCCCCCTGCCCCCAGCGGACTCACCCC
>WWET01000332.1:595535-605990 GCA_011038615.1 Limnodynastes dumerilii
AATATTATGTAAAATTCAGCATTTAATAAAGTCAGCTTTTAATTAAAAAAAAAAAAAGGACCCAATTTAAGATGACGTCCTCTTGGGCAAGAATGTGGTCTCTTTATTTGTAAACAATTACTGTACCAATATCTATTGTACAAAACACTATCAACATTGGTCAATATTTAATTCATGTGTTTTTTTTTCTATTTTTATGCCATACTTAATAAAAATATTTTGAAAAAAAAGATTCTGCCCTTTCCAGACTTGATTGCGGTGACACTTCTGACAGCTTTCAAGAAGGAGGTAGCGCTCACAGGGTGGTGGTGTAGTATTACAATGTACAGTATATGCACTGTGTACCAATCCATACTTCTGAACAGACAGTCTCGGTGGATAGTGAATAATCGGAAGGACAAGTACATATTTCCAACCCACCTTACTGATATTTCTGCTACCAGCACTATACTTTACCAGCCTTTGTTTTGCGACTGTGCATGCGAATGAGCTAACTTTCAGTACAGATCTTGATCCAGACTTGGTTAGGTGGGTGTGTTAGTTTTAATAATATTACTCTGAACACTAAGTCACCACCCATTCATGTCATTTCAATAATATTACTCTGAACACCAAGGGCCAAAACCAGACCTACGTTCCCTTTACGTTTAAACGCGTAGCGTATTTTTGCTTTCTTAATTACTATGCACTTCTCATCGGTTGTATGTATTTTTGCCGTTTTACGCTTTCCAATCCCTACCTTAACTTTTCCAAGCTTAACTGTTACACAGCGTGTAACGCTTACTCTCCGGGCAGGTTCCAATATGGCAACGCATCTCTCTCTCTCTGCTACACGCTGGAGCATGTAGTGTGTCCCTGAGCGACTCTGGCTGCGGCGCTGCAGCTTTCCCGTCCTCTGCCTCCTCCCTGTGGGGGTGTGCATGTCCTGGCTGTTGCCATAGTGCCAGGACGCTTTCCTATACAGAGGTGTGTTGGCTGCAGCCAATAGCGTGGCTGTAGCCTCTTTATCAGTTTCTGAGCGGCAGTTTCGCGCTGCCGATTATAGCTTCTTGCTGGCAGCTTTCTCCTCTCCTTTTCTCTCATCCTTCTTGCCCAGTATTTCTTCTCTGATCGTTGAGTGACCTTTCCTGGCCTCTCCTCTGTGTCCTCTGTGCTCCAATCCGTCCTCCTTTTCTAGCCTCTTGTTAGAGTGTTCCTGTTGAGAGTAGTGTGTTTCAGTGAGAGTTCGCCCTTGTTAGTCCACTGTCTGTCTGGTTGTTGTTTTCCTTCCCTACGGGGTTTCCGCTTTCTTGCCTTGTTTTGTGCCTCACCCGCACACATAGGTTCAGCCCACTGCAGTGGCGCACCCAGGGGGGGTTTCCAGTTCCCTTTAAAAATCCTGCGTTTGCCACTGCACTGGGGGCCGCGACCTGCCAGTTTCTGCAGCCCAGACTGTCCCCACCATTAGGGGCTCCAGTGAAAACCAGACTCAGGTTAGACTCCGCACCCTGGTGGTCTGTTTCCTAACAGTAACTGCTGTCGGCCGTAATGGCTGCATGTACTTACGCGCCTAAGCACGCCCATACTGTACGATATAAATGCCTCACCCCACCTTCAAAGCATAATTACGGGTATCGCATGTCTGGCCCGTCCCTTCGTCTGTAGTTACGCTGTTGATCGTAGGCTCATAAGTATGTTCATAGTTTCTGGTCATAACATCTGCGGTGCGCATACACAGAACATGCAAAACAGCGTTTTTACGACTTTGGCTATTGTAAATACGCTATCAGTCGTAGCTCTTGATCTGGCCCCTAGTCACCAACCATTCATCTCATTTCAATAATACTGTCCTGAATGCTACCTCACCACCCATTCATTTAATTTCAATAACATTGCTCTGAACACTAAGTCACTACCCTTTCATCTCATTTCAGTCATACTGCACTGAAAAACTTTCCACATGCAGCATATTTAGCTGGGAGCAGCTTTTCTCAACCCAATTTCTCTTATCAGCTGGTGAATATTTATACCCTTCCACATAAGCCTCAGGTTGCTCTAGAAGCCCGACAAATATAAAACAGAAAAAAGAAAAAAACCTTTTTATGGCGCCAAAACAAATATGTGAAAGAAAAGAGCAGAAAAATATAATAAAATATATATATATGTATAGAAATACCTTTTGAAATATATAGAAATATATAGGTCATATATAAAGAACTAGCACTATTAGAGCTGCTGCAGATTTAATGCAACCGCCGTATATAGCCAGACCTCTAGCTGGTAAGCAAAATTTATACATCTTATAATAAACTAAAGGTTTGGCTATATACGGCGGTTGCATTTTATTTTATGCCATCTCTAAAGGATTATTGACTTTTGCCTGCACACAGGATCTGTTGAACATTAGGTTTTTTCTATCATAACCTATGCCAAGGGTGCTGACAACTGTTTGTCGTCTCATTTGATATATTTCTATACCTATATATATTTATTATATTTTTCTGCTTTTTTCTTTCACATATTTGTTTTGGCGCCACAAAAAGGTTTTTTTTCTCTTTTCTGTTTTATAGCATCACAGACCACCTGAACGTTTAGGGAATGATAATGGTGATGATTTACATACACCTGTGTGCATCGTTTAGGTGGTCTCAGAAGGATATGAGTGCAATCTATAGCATGCAACGTAGGTGTAACATTATAACTCATCTTCTCTTATCACTTAGCAGTAGCGACAAGAGAAAGTAAGTTCTCTGAGAGTAAAAGTAAAGCTATACACTGGAGCGATTATTGACCTGATCATCCAGTTATTGGGTGATCGGGTGGACAAAATCAATTTTTAAAACGCCAGATAAATGCACCAAAAATGTCCTGGTACGATTGTTTGTTTTTTTTAGCACGTTTGATTTAAATCAGGCACTAGCGCACAATAATTTAAGGGAGCCAATCAGCTTATTGAATTGCTCATTAGTGTAACGCTTACCTCCAGCGCCGGTCCTCATGGTGCCGCAGCTCTCCCCGTATCTTCCTTCCTGTCGACGGGTGCATGCGCCTCTTAACCATTTCCATGGCACCAGGACATGGAGGTGTGTTAGGCTGCAGCCAATGTCGTAGCTGCAGCCTCTATATCACAGGCAGCGTGCCAGCATGGTACTGCCAATTATAGCTTGTTGCTGGCACTTCTTTTTCTCCACTTCTCCTCTTGCCACCTGTCAGAGTTCCGCAGCCCAGACTGTCCTTACCATCAGGGGCTCCAGTGAACACCAGGCTCTGGTTAGACTCTGCGCACTGGTGGACTGTTTCCTAACAGTGCTTCCCTCTTCTGCTAGGATTATCGGTCCCAACAGAAGAGGTGAATGGTGCCGATAACGGGACATTTCCCTGGCGGGAAATCATCCTGTTTATCAGGAAACCCCCTGCTGGGATCGATAATCGTCCCAGTGTATGGCCAGCTTAACTTCTCTGAGAGTAGAGAGAATCATGCATACATGTGATTACAAGTAAAATGTAAAATAATCTGAGCTTTTTCAATGAAACATTCAATTATGTGATTTCACTTTGAGATTTAACTACATAGGAGTTTTTTTTCCTTAATCCATCTCTACTTTTGAGTGGGAGATAATATTAATAGTTTCTTGACAGCTTCACAACACTACAGCAGAAATGAGATCCTGTGGGTCAGTTTCAGAATATGTATTTGGAGTCCATGATTGTCAGACATTTAGTACATTCTATTGTAAGCCACTTCTTTCTAGAACAAAATACCATGATTCTAACAGCAGAGGTCCCACAAATATGGAATAAATGCTGAAGAAATGATAACAAAATCTCTTGAACCAGATAATATTCCAGGCACATTTTGTCCTGTTGTGACATTGAAAGTTCTACTTGTGCTCTTTTGCTCTGGTTATGTAGCTGTGCTTTGCAATATATGATTGTTGTAAGAAGAAAGAGTCACCTGTGCTCTCCCTGTAGTTACTGTTTTGGGAATTGTAGTAAGTTACTGTATGACTTGAATACACTTACCTTGTCAGTAAACGTAGTCCCAACCAGGGCCGTCTTAACAACATTGTAGGCCCTGGGCAATGCAATGCACAGGGGTCCCTCCCGACCCATTCACAGGTATAAAAATGTAACAAAAAAGTTAGAACATTACTAGCCTTGAAAAACACAACGTTTCAACTTATAAATGTCCAGCCAGCATTCTGTTCGCTTATTTTGTGTGTCCAGCAATCCAATCCTCCCACACATATCTTTATTCTGTCACCTCCTTGTGTGTCCTTTGTGGTGGACTATCTGCAGTAAAGATGCTGGCTTCGACCTTAGGCCACACCAGCGACATTGTAAAAGAAAGCAAACAGTGACACATAAACAGTGCCTGGCCCAGTTAATAGCACATTGGGCAAGGTACTATTCCTGTGCCATGGCTGCTGGCGTCTTCCTACCTTATAGCAGTGCAGCCGCACAGTTCCGGTACACTGCACAGTGCATGGTGTCTGGGATCTTAGTGGGGGCTCAGATTCCTTGCAAAAAGGGGTGGACAGACTGCATTTGTTCGCTGGGGAGATGGAGATTTTTCTTTTTTTTTTTTTTTAAATAGAGTTTTTATTAGTACACAATTAGCCGGATCCAGAGCTACGTCTGTCTTCCATAGACGGACGTAGTTCAATAAACAGTAGCTACTGCGCATGCTTTGTAGCTATTGTACGTAATCGGCGTATCGTTTTTGATACATAGATTGCGTATATGCGGTCTAAAAGACCATTCAAATGGAAAATCCCTTGACCAAGCAGGACTGGGGTTGAGTTGGATTTAATGAAAAAGCCACAGATTTGGTCATATTTATTTGGAAGCCCGAGACTTTCCCATAGTCATAAAGAAGATCCAGAATAGGTTGCAGAGAGGTAACAATTTTAAAAACATTTCCAGGTAATGGTAAGAAGGCATAATCTTCCTAGAATAATTGAGAGTGCGCAAAAGGTCTGCACAAGAAATATTGGGGAAAAATTGCAACCATCTAGAAAGTCCAGATTTCGAGGTAGCATGGTCCATGGGAGATTGCAAGAATCTGTAATTAACTGAAATTGCTTTTGCTCTAATTGAAGTGTTTAGGAGTAAAAAGTCCAATTGATTATTTTTATCCTCCTGTGTAAGGAGACGGAGAATTGAGCTGGCATAATGTTGTGCCTGCAGATAAGCTAATTGTTGCGCTTGCAAGAATGGGAATTTCTCTAAGGCAGCCGCAAAAGTGAGAGTCTTTCCTGTATCAATATTTACAATTTGACGAATTGTCGAGATCCAACAGGTGAAGGGGTAGGATGCTGCATTGTTCTGAAATTCTGTGTTTCTCAGTAGGGGGAGATGCAGAGAGTGGTGTGCATTAAGCTGCAACTGATGGCGCACCAAATGCCACACCTTCCTAGTCGACCACAAGAGTGGGTTCTCTCTGACATCTCAGGGAATCTCCTGGTCATGTTGGTGGAGGAAACACGCCATGCAGGAACTCAGCCTCCAGAGAAGTGTTAGCATAAACTTAACTTCATTGAAGCCAGTCTTTAATAATCTGGGAAATTAGATCATTTTGATTAAGTTGGCACGTCCTAGGAATGACAATGGAAGGGAGCGCCATCCCTCCAGCTCATGAACCAAGGCTCGAATCGCCGCCGTTATGTTTGTTTCATATAATAAATTAGGGTTTTTAGTTATTTTAACTCCAAGATACATTATATGTTTGGAGGCCCATTCAAATGTAAAATCCCTTGACCAAGCAGGACTGGAGTTGAGTTGGATTTAATGAAAAAGCCACAGATTTGGTCATATTTATTTGGAAGCCCGAGACTTTCCCATAGTCATGAAGAAGATCCAGAATAGGTTGCAAAGAGGTTCTTGGGTTACCAATATACAAGAGGATTTTTCTTAACTCCACAGCGGACCAGTGCAGACAGTCCTAGAAAGCTTTAAATGCTAAAGGGCCCTCAGATTTATGATGCCCTGGCCAGCTGCCCATTGGGAAAGATGGCCCTGGCCCCAACAGAAGACTTGGCACAGAAGGTTAGCACTAAAAAGTAGTTTTTATCCAAGTATTGTTCTGTACTGTATGTCACCAGGCATACCAAATATTTTAGTTTTCACCATATAAAACCTGTGGCACTACATATCCCATCATAATTTTCCAGGTATCAGCAATGCCTATGCTGTTGGATCATGCTGAGATTTGTAGTCTCACAACACCTGGAGCACTGAAGGTTGTCTCCTCCTGCCATACACTGTATAAAACATTTTTTTATCGCTAGTTTATACTTAAAAACTGACATATTGTTTATTTTTACGTGCTCCACTGACTACATGTTGTTTAAATCTGCTTTGTTACAGCAAGAAATAAAGACTCACAGCATTCATGTCTACAAGCTTCCTTGTTTTTGCAGTGATGATTACATTCTCTCATTCCATATGTTATTGTTGTCTGCAAGTTGAAGCTGTCTACATATAATAAAAGGCAAATAACATGTAAGTAGACTATCAATTACAAAAATGTTACCTTTGTATTTTAAGCAATCAGTCTTCAGTCAGAATAATATGAGATGGTTCTAAATGGACAAACACTGTTGAATTGTGCAGACACGAATAACAGTTTGGTGCATGCACATTATGTTGCTGACTGGTGGTATTGTGTGACACTGCAATGCACTTACCAGGGCCAGTTCAAGACCCGATTGAGCGGTGTGGCCACATAGGGCACCGTAACTTGATGGAGTGCTCCCTGCGACTGCACCGCTCCAGCATCTATCACTTAATGTCAGAGAAAGCCTTATGGGCCATATCCATAAGTTCATCACCGCTTGGATTGTACTTTCACAGTGCCAGATTGCGGAAAATGCTCACATTTCGTAATTAAGGAACTGGTCGTTTGTCTCCCCTGTATGACAATAGAGGGATTCCGGGACAATACAGCGTGACACCAGCCACATCACATGGAATCCTACCAACAGGCACCAGGATGGTGAGGATAGCCACATGTGCCTGTCCAGCAGCATGGCAGATCCCTGCAGGGGAGGAAGAGATGCTGGGCACAGCTTATGTGGTCATTAATGAGGACAACAGGAGAGTCACTAGGGGCATACACCAGGAAAACCCTTTACACTCCCAATATACAATATACAGCCCTATAATGGAGCATAATTTGAGCACGATCAAAGAAAAATAAAGCTCTCTATCCCCTATACTTGTACTTTAATTGCCTGACTGTAGTGATCTGTATGTCACATAATAAGCTCTTAGGACCGGATTCAGATTCAACCCTTTTTGCAAGTGCCCATGCACATGCTACACAATTCCATTACAGAACTGAAACCAACAGATCCAACATTCCATATTGGAACTCTTTCCGTCAGCAGGATGAGGTGGGAAGTGTACATGAGGTATGCATGGTGTGAGAGAAGGGTATGCAGTTTGTATGTAGATTATACAGTAAGGGCTTGGTTAGGTGTTATCAGACCTGGGGCTGGACCTGGCATTTACAAAGGCACATTGCAGATACTCACCAGAATTAAGCATTGAATTGCTTGAAAATGTATCTTCAGTTTTCCATTTATCTGTTTTATCTGCTCCATATCTCTGGGGCCCCAGATAACAAACACTGAACTTTTTCTGAATATCAAGGCCAACTTTGAATAAGATAAAATCACAACAATGGTATTAGTACATAAACTAAATTTAAATATAAAAACTCCATTTACTCACAAAAAATAGGAAAGGGTTATTAGTTGGAGAAGCAAAGCCTTCTATAGGTCAGAGATTAATGATTGTACTGTCATTTAATCAAACTTATGTATGTAAACTTATATGCAATTCCACGCTTTGCAATGCAAAGGATTTTTAGGATACCATGTACCTATTTTGCATGAATGCTTTAGATTATGGACCAGATTCAGGGCCAGATTTACTAAGCTGCGGGAAAGGAAAAGTGGAGATGTTGCCCATAGTAACCAATCAGATTCTAGCTCTCATACTAGAAAATGTCAGCTAGATTCTGATTGGTTGCTATGGGCAACATGTCTTTTCCAAACCCGCAGATGTAAAAAAAATTTTTTTACAAATTATAAACCACATCAGTAGATTCACAGGTTTGTACAATATATTGAAACTGTTTTTCACTGTGGATTGTTGAATAAACAAAGTTGTAAATTCATTTTTGAAACAAGAATAATGTATTTATCAATATCCAATATGTATGGCATACAGTCACTTCTCCCACTGATTTCATTGAAAACTTATTAATATCTATTCACTTCTATTATTTCTATGTTTCCATACTGCCACTTCTAAATTTCCAAACTGCCACTTCTAAATATCTATACCTCCACTTCTTACTGTCCACACTTCCACTTCTAAATATCCATATCCCCACTTCTAAATATCCATAGCGCCACTTCTAAATATCCATAGCGCCACTTCTAAATATGCATACCGCCACTACTAAATATCCATACTGCCACTTCTATATATGCTTTGGAAGAGGATGTCAGTTCCTGACATTCATCCTTATGATGTGTGTGGGGGCCTATTTTCAGATGGAGGCCTGTAATCCCATTGTTAATCTGGCCTTGTGTACTTTTATGTTTGTATGGTAGCCATTATGCTATTACAGTTGCCTCTTACAACTGATAAACTTCTAGTTCTGAACTTTATTCAGTTATTGTATTTTTTTTTATAAAGTTATTTAGAATATATATAATACATGGTTATGTTATTATGGGTTTATTTTCTTATTTTATTTTGTAAACTGCAGAGATGTTCTGAGTGGATCCTCACAGAGGATCATTTCCTGCAGTTTCATTTTCTGCCATTAGATGGTACTAATTCTTTTCTTACGGTATTTGATTTCTATTGATTTCAGTAGAGAAAAAAACAATACTCCTTAATTTACATAAATACAATGTGATTAATTTGCTTTAATATGATATTATGATATAATATGATAAGAAAAAAATTGCAATGGATTTGTCTATAACTGACTTAATTAAACTGCAGTAAATGGTATCTGTTAATGCCTTTAATTCATACATTATAGAAACTTATCTTTTTAGTAATTTATTTGCGCTTTGTTCTGGACATCATATACTGTGCTTATGTCTCAAGTATTGGTATTTAGTAACAATTTGCCATTATCGGAACAGATTAAAACACTGGAATTTATGTTCTCTATCATTTATATTGCAGTGTAAACCATGTTTGATCAATGTTTAAGGACTTTAAGCTAAAAATATTTTTAATGATGGTATAAAGTGAACACTAAGGTGAAAAGAAAAATAATATAGAGATTTCTAAGGACAGTTTTTTTTAACATTCCAGTTACTATTTGTAATATGTATTCCAGTCCTCAGCCCCATGTGACAGATTTGGAATGTCACAATCTGGAAAGTAATGTAGAATAAGAACTAATAGTGAGAGAAAATTATATCAAACTCTACAGAGATTTTTTTTTATTGAAACTAAATATTTTACTGTAAAAAACATAAAATGCCTAATAAATTTCTATACTAATTGAAGATATTTGGAACCTCTTGCATGCAGGTTAGGTTAGTATTATACTACAACAAGTTGGTCTTTCAAGAATCCATAAAGAAGGACAAATGGTCAAAGTGCTCAGTGCTGCAGGCACTGGTTTTGAAAAGGATGTAAATGTTGCAATACAATTTTTTAGGATCGCCAGCAGAATTCTCTCATCATGAATTTTTGTATGATTGGGTTCTTTGCTAGTTTGGACTTAAGTTCTGACTGGAGACACAACTGAGTGACCAGGATGCTTCCTGAGTTAGACCCCAGTAATCAATGCACATTATTTAATTGCAACAAAGCAGAGCAATACACTGAATTTTGACCAGAATTTTGTAGTGAATGCCATCTTGAGTGTGCTAAACATATAGGGATATATATGTAGAAGTCACATGACAAAACGCGTAGGGACGGAGCGGTGCAGCCTCCAAACACTCTCCACGTTCAGTGTGAGCTCCAGTCGGCTGGTATTGGGCAGCTGACTTATGGTTCCAGGACGCAGGTCTGTGGACTGTGGTCCTGCATTGTTTTATGTGCCGGTCTTACAAGACTTTTTCCAGTACTCTCCTCTAAAAAGCACCGGAGATTTGGTTTTAATAATAAAATGATTTTACACCATGAAGCGACCCCTGTTCCTTTTGTTTTGATCTTAGTGCCTTTTTGATCCGAAGGACCGGTAAATAATAACAAGGAAGGCCACAGTTTTAAGAATAAACTAATTGTGAATTTTAAAGTTACAAAGTTACAGCAGTGCACCATTCTTTGTGTATATATATATATTTTCCATAGGCAAAAAACCTTGCGGTTTAACATGTCTGATTAAGGTTTCTTGTATTGACACAAAACATAGAAACCTTTAAAACTTTACCGTTCAAACGCCAAAAAGCAATGAAATTACGACATTAAGGCTGGAGTCTTAATGGA
>WWET01000332.1:628060-646873 GCA_011038615.1 Limnodynastes dumerilii
GCGTACAGACTACGCGAACGTACGCAGCTTAGCACGCCCATACTGTACACTTTAAATACCCCCCCCCGCCTACTTCACGTAATTCGCACGTATTCTTCGCTAACGTAATTTTGGCACGCCCACACGTAATTACTTACGTTCGCAATACGTGAATTTTCCTTACGTGTGAAAATACGCTACGCGAATGTGCGTATTTTCTGCGGTGCGCATGCGCAGTTCGCTCAAAACTGCGAATTTACGTGTATACCACACGTAAATTCGCAGAAAAACGTAGAGCAGGATCTGCCCCATTAAGTGTAATCTTTTGTTCTGTTTTCTTGTTTGCAGAAAGCTATATGGTATACAGGATCTATGTTTTCATGAATATTTTCGCCCCTCTTGGTGGCTTTTTGTGTTAATGATATGACTAATAAAGGAGGATTGTCTTAAAAAGGAATAACCTTGTTACGTATATATTGAGAGTGCACCTAGTATACCCCTGAAGGGAGTAAGCCAGGATTGGTATCTAATTCCCTATTGTGTGTTTTAAGGGTTGTGTTGACAGTTTTTCTTGGGGTTTTGGTAGCACCTCAATCCCTGCCTGTAAAGAGCATAATATTGTTAATAAGTAAGGCTGGTGCGGTGCGTTTTTGTTTATGTAAGTGTCTAAGCACGCCCATACTGTATGATTTAAATGCCTCACCCCGTCTCCGAAGCATAATTATGAGTATCGTATTGGCTGGCACACCCCTTCATTCATAGTTACGCTGTTGATACTAGACTGGTACGTACGCTCAGAGTTATGTAATGTAACATCTGCCACGTGCATGCGCAGTACATACAATATAGCGTTTTTACATCTCCGGCTAGTGTACTTAGTTCTGGATCTACCCCCCAAGTAATTAACTCCTAGAGCGCTATTCTTGTTCCGGTATCTGCAATAACTGGATAAAAAGAAAAAATATGCAAATATAAGATTTCGCTAAGGGTTAATAATGCCACACATTAGTTTTTAAAAATAATATAAAAGAACATCTTCAACTTAATAAAAAAAATTATATTTGATACTTGAAGTACAAATGAATAATAATACTGGCCAGTATATGATTAACATTTAACACTGAAATTCTCCAGAGTTAGATATCAAATGAATCATTCATAGGTAACTATATAGAGCTTCAATTGTTTGCTATAAGACCCTCCATTTAGATCACTAAGATATGAGTCCTCCGGTGTCTTATATCTACAGACACTGATATTGCAATGGGCATAATTTAGGCAGTCTCTTATATAGGTAAAGGAAGATTGTACCTCATCCGTCCACTGTTAAAAATAGATTCAGCATTGAAATCGGATGTTTAGCAAGCCAATGGGTTAAATGGAAAAGATGTACCTCACCTAGGATTGAGTCCACCAAGAGCGTTAGATGTGGCAAAGCCAAATAGCTGTATGAAATCCATTTACAAGATGTAGTGGATTAGCAGTCGGCATCTCAGGTACAAAAGGAATACAATGCCTCCTGAACACTTGCTGTTACCATACTGGAGTCCCGCTTCCCAGGACGTGGAGTCTAACTAGGGCCAGGTCTTTGATGGTGGGGATAGTCTGGGCTGCAGGACAGCCAGCAGGTCGCAGCCCCCAGTAGATGGTAACCAGTACTGCAAAACAGTGTCCAGAGAGTAGGAACCGCAGAGTAGACAGAGCACAGTACAGAAAGGAACCTAGACTGGACTATAGCACAGACAATATAAAGGGTAGCATGGAAATAACCAGTACAAGTGCACCTGGAGTAGTTCATTTGACAGAATGGTGCAGATAATAAAGCACAGATATTAACCAGTCCAGGACTGGAGTGCAGATGGAGTTAGCATGGTAATCAGAATGGTGCAGATGGTAAAACACAGATATTAACCAGTACAGGATTGAAGTGCCGATGGTATTAGTACAGAAGTTAGAATTGAGCAAATGGTGAAGCACAGATATTAACCAGTACAGAACTGGAGTGCAGATGGAGTTAGCATGGTAATCAGAATAGTGCAGATGATAAGAGACAAATATTTACCAGTACAGGACTGGAGTGCAGATGGAGTTAGCTCAGTAATAAGTGTAGTGTAGATAGAGAGGCACAGACATTAATCAGTACAGGAATGCAGCACTCCCCAAAATACGCAGATGGTAAACACTAACTGGATACACAGATAAATATGCAAGTGAAAGACCACGGTAAATCTAAACAGACAGAGGGCCTCACGCAAGATAAACACTCACTCAAGGCAGTAAGATACAATGGTAGAATCAGAGATTGCAGGGCAGGAACAAAGGGTAGGTAAAGGTGTTAGACAGCAATCAATAAACAGAGCAGCAAGGGAGCAGGCAAACGGGAGACATGCTATAACTGGTGCTGAGCTGAGGAACGAGGGACTATTTAAAACACCGCCAGTCAATGCGAGGGCAGAGGGTTCCCACCAGAGCACAGAATAGAGACATGTCCAGCTAATCATGAAATGGCCTGGATGGGGGAGAAGGAGGCGCATAGCAGCAGCATTTGAGGAGAGGCAAATGCAGTGTCTGCATACCATAACGAAGATCGCCACAGCGTGTAACACTTGCAGGTAGAATGTATCCTGCATGCTCTATATCCCGACTGACCACGGCTATGCAATGCTCCACAGCTGTAAATTACTTTGTCCCATTAAGGGTATATTCACTCTCTATTGAAAGCAAAAGGCTGATGATGAAAAGTTCAAAAACCTTCAGTGGTATAATATTAGCAGCTTTGGACCACCAACGAAACGCGTTGGTGGTCCAGCACATGCAGGTGGAGATTGAGCACCGGAAAGATTGCGGTTTAGGCATTACATATCCTGGGTTTCTCTAACACCTTGTTGTACATTGTCCGCTTTCCAGTATGGGGCTCCCCCTGGGGGGTGATTATTTATTTAATTTTACTGATTGTTTTTATTAATGTTTCTCTACCTGTCATTTTATTGTTTGTTTTGATTATCCTTTTATATTTTATGTCAATAAATATACCATGTTGATTTTACACATTTGTCGATATCTTCTCCTTTTATGATGTATGGAGCAAATGAAGACTAACTACGGGGCGATCTTTTCCAAAATCAACTATAAGCATCTAGTGATAATACATGAAATATACAGGGCACTTATCCTTATAACCTTCAGGAGGCGGGATAAAGTATATACACCTCTCTGTAACGGGATCCTTGATTAACTTAACTGCAAACCGTAAGCTAATACCTTCTGTTTAACTGTCAGTGACTACTGACACTTTGCATTGAAACTGTTTGATTAATTTTTTCCATTTATGAAAGATATTATTTTGCACAGACTTTTGCATATGCATTATTTAATCCTGGGAATTTGATAGGTAGATATATCTTCTGAACAGCCATTTTACTCTGTACTTTACCTAATTGTGAAACAGGAATTTTGTTATTTATTATTTATATATATATATTTATTACGTTTTATTGTTGAAGATATATCTGCACATTCTTGTATTTTATTTATTATAAATTTTTAGCACATAATTATTGATTCAATATTATCAGGTAAATATTATTAGTCACTAACTTGTTATTCACTGTATCAGTATACATCTTGCAATGTTAGTTACCATATATTGCGCCCGCAAATTGATTATATTTTATCTGTTGCTTTACTAATTGATGGGACAGTGTGGATGTTTAGAAGCCTACAATTTATTAGATTTGAAACAAATTCACTAGTAAATTCACTAGTAAGATTACCAATCCTTGTAGGAGGAGGTTAGCAGGTATTTCCTTTTACTGGTGCTCTGCTTGAGACCACACAGCAATATGTAAGCAGAGGGATTTAAGAGTGCTGGACAAGCCCTTGGATTTTACCACACTCCCTTTGTTGCTGCCATCACACCTCTTCCATTTCCTCAGTTCTCATCCCTACAATATTATATATCACAATAATCTTAGCCTGCAGTGCAAGCCATAAATATATCTCTTTCATATACCTCCATGTACCTTAGGTTGCATTTCACATTTATAAAGGATTAGTGAAAATATCTAACTGGGGTAAGATATCAGCTGCTAGGTACTAATTGCCTAGCAGACCTTAAGCCTGACTCCTAATAGGCTCCTAATAGAAACAGCCAAGACACCTTAAGTGGATGGGGAAGCACCCTCCTGAAAAGTCTGCTGGTGGTGCTCCCCACCTGGTTACTTTGCATGCCTGCACACCATATACAGTATGATGGCATGCACATCGGGGAACACCGCTGTAACTTCATGGTCACAGGAATGGTGCAGATGGACCAACAGCAGAGAGCATGTAAGATTTACATGATATTATTACGGCATGTAAGAGTATCCACCCTCCCCTTGACAAGGGGTTTTATTACTCCTAGGACCTGGTTTCCTAGGAAACTTTCTGTGGAGGTCTTACAGCAGCTTTTGTGCATGAAGGTCTTTTGCTGGCACCCATTTTCTTTCTGTAGGACCATACCCTTTCCAGTGGACCAGGTATTGCAGTTGATCTTAAACCCTACTGGAATCGAAGATGGACTCCACCTCAAACTCTTCTTGACCATCAATTATAATAAGTGCTGGTTTTTCTGATGGGAGTTCTTAGGGTTTCAGGGAATTGCAGCCTAAAGAATACTGGGTTTACCTTTTTGATGATGGTAAATGGTTCAACATATCAGGGCAAATGCTTGCTTGAGCTAGATAGAGATTCTTTCCCCACTTTGAAGTAACATTTGCTCCTATGATAATCCACTCTCTTCTTGGTGAGGAATGATGTATGTACCATGGAGGTGTTCACTTTTTCTTCCAAATTCTATGGATCTGTTCACTGTCCGTAAAGTGATTAAGGTAAATACATAATGAAGTCAATGGCCCAGATCCAGAACAACGCTTGTGTGCGAATTTACGCGTGGCGGAGACGTAAAATTGCGTTTTGGTAAGTACTGCACATGCGCACCATAGAAAATCCGCAATCCTGGAGCAATGCATTTCATATACAACCAAACAAAGTTTGTAAATTTCTGGGGCACAAATAACTTGTTAGGAAGACGTGGCATGGCTTGGTCCTGCATTTGCATTAGCTGGGAGTGGAGATCCTGCCTGTGCCCTGCAACGATGGAAGAAGGAAAAATGACAGTTTCAGGACTGGTGAAGGAATAATGTTCCAATAAGAAAGATCAAGACAGGACATCTGCCTGACGATTTATGGACCCTGGCCAATATGTGCTGATTAATCAGAATCCTGTGAAAAACAGGGTCCATCGGATATAATCTTTTAGCTGAGGTGATGTATGCTAGATTCTAGTGATCAATGAGCACTGTGATTTCATGGATCACTCCCTACAAACAATGTCTCCACTCCTCAAAAGCCAATTTGCTTGTAAGCAGTTCTCTATTCCTCATGTTGTAATTCCTCTCAACTGAAACATTTTTTTTAATACAAGGGTGGAATTCATCATCCTTTGCATTCTGTTATGACAGTACCACTCCAGCCCCAACGTCTGACATGTCAACTTCGATCACAAAAGGGAAACCTGGGTTCGAGTGCCATAGAATAGGGGCCATGGTGAAGCTCTTTTTTATCTTTAAAGGTGAAATATAACTATAAGCTAGAAAGAGGATAAGTAAACATAAAAATTTCCCTTGTACCGTATATATGTATATATTATATACATATTATATATTATATATATATATATACGTATATATATATTAGCACACACACTGCCCATACCACTGTACTGACCATGCTTTCTAATGCCATACAATCACACACACACTGCCCATAACATCACACTGCCCATACAGACAGACACACACACACACACACACACACACACACAACACTGGGGAGGGGGGCCTGCAATACCTAATTAGAGGCCTGAAGAGGAATGTGAAGGGGGCATAGAGGCCTGAAGGGCCATATGAATGGGCGTATATAAGGGGGGGGAGGCAGGCCAAACTTCGCCTAGGGTGCCCAGGGACCTAGCTCCAGCCCTGATGTTATGTGTTTGAGTGAGGTATACAAGGTTTGTTGTGTGTGGGTGTTATGCATGTATGTTATGTGTGTGCGTGTTATGCATGTATGTTATGTGTGTGAGTGAGGTATACAAGGTTTGCTGTGTGTGAGTGTTATGCTTGTATGTTATGTGTGTAGATAATAATAATTAATGATATATTATTTAAAAAATAACATGCATTTTCAAAGTGTTTGTCTCTACTCATAAATGGGTGTGTAGGGGTTTGTGCATAGATAGATAGCTATATGTAAGGTAGAAATGGTGCTTATAGGCTTACGGGCTGGATCCAGACTTAAAAGCTTGAAATTAAGAGACAAACCATGTTGATTGCAGGGGAGTCATATTTCATCTGTTGGAAACAGTATTATAGTTGAGAGGTGATGTTTCCTATCCCAAGTCTAAATAACAGTGTGATAGTAAAGCTGGTTAGTATCTGTGTGCAGTAAGCAATTCAAAGATATACCCCTGCATGCAAAGAATACAGTTAACTTGACTCCCCCTGTAATCAACATGGTTTAGTCCAGGAGTAACTAATTTCAAGCACTTACTTAAGTCTGGATCCAGCCCATACCCCAGAAAGACTACCTTGGACACCTCACAATCGCATTTCTCCAAATAGCATAGAAGTGATTCTTTTTCAGCCGTGAAAGGACTCATTGGACATGGGAGCAATGCAATTGCAGTGAAGGAGAGTAAATAATAATATTATCTAAGCAGACAAGATTATAGGACCTCTGTAGGTCAATCTTTGTATATTCCACTGCCTTCTTCAGCTGGTCCAATAGGTCTAAAATGAGAAGCAGTGGATATGCATTTTTCATGGTGATCGTGTTCGATTCCTGATAGTCTATACAGGGCCTGAGGGAACTGTTCTTCTCCTGAACAATAGAGAATCCTGCAGTGAACGGGAACATGGAGGTCTGATGAACACCTCTCAATATTGTTGCGTATACACTGTTGCTTGGTGATATCTTATGGACAAAATATTCCAAATAATCTTCCTTTCAGCAACTTAGACCGTGTTATTAACTCAGTGGCTCAATCATACAATCGGTGGAGTGGTGATATATCAGCAGTTTTCTTGGAGAACACTTCTGCAAAGTCTGCATATGGCTCCGATATGATTCCACATTACATTCATGCTTCACAAAGGAGACTTAAACAGGACACATAGAAATGTCAATGCAGGGTAGGTGCTTCTTGAGCTGCAAATGTCCCAAAATTAGTGGGGCTGCTGCACAACTATTAACAAAGAATTCAATCTTTTCTGAATGGCAAACCCCTACTGATATGAGGAGAGGACATGTTTTCTAATTTACCATACCCACCAAGAGGGGCTTGTCCATCAAGCCCACAGGCCATGATGGTGTTCTCTAAATCCAGTAATGGTATTTCCATGGAATGTGCCAGATTCTCACCTAAAAAATATCCCACTGTCCACAAATGCAGAGATGTCTTGGATCCAGGTGCCATACTGAATCTGGGCAGGGACCATAAGGGAGATTAACTGAATTTCCAAGTGGACCTCTTCCCTATGCACCTGGTTTATGCATTTTCTGATGGATTTTTCTTGCGGAGGCAGAGGTCAGCTTTATGATCTTTCTCTCCACAGTAAAGGCACAGTCCTAAGGAACGGTTCTTTTCTTGATGAGATAAGCAGTGTCTTGGATAGACGATACTGTACCAAAGCATTTTTGAACTGGCTCCAGAGGGATGAGTCGTTCCACTCAGACTCCGTAACCCATCTCTTGGTATATAAATGAAATGCTCACAAAGAAAAAAATAGACATTCTGGTGAAATTTAAGTATTCTCTAAAGATTAGTTCTGTTTGTAAAATAAACTGGCATGTCTATTTAAACCTTTACAAGCATTGTAATGTATTTAATTGTGCCTCCCATATGTGTATATGTATATATATATATGTATGTATATATCTTGTGAGTTACATATTTTTTTAGGCACGGATTTCCTATTTACCCTTACCTTTTAATCCGGTTTTTCTAGGCTTATCCCGTTATATATTGTGGTGGTTTTTTACTTTTATTTTTGCAGCTTTTTGAAGAATCTTCACATTAGATAGTCTGTTGGCCATATATTCTTCTAGCCCACGGACTTTCTACACCATTGTCGCTATTGTTTATTATACATATTTACACATGTTATTTTTGCACTATTGTCACTTTTAAGGGTTCCACATTTGTAGATACACACATTACAATGTTACACATTAGGACCGGATTCAGATTTAAGAAGCTTTTCCGTGTGTTTGTAATAGATCCGTACGTTAATACAAAATAAGTACGTGTCACAAAAGTAACGAATTTCTTAACACTTCCGTGTTGTGAAAGCAACCTTATTGTTAGCGCACGTATATATATGTGACGGAAGTGAAACGTTCGCAAATAGAACTGCACGTCTACTACATTACCACGCCCATTTTTTTGCTATTTACATTCCGACTGACGCCTACGCTCGCAAGCGATCGTAAGCTGGTCGTAAGCGTAAAATCGGCAGAAAAAACGCACTGCGCATGTGCAGAGTGACAACTTCCGGTCGTACCAAAGACCTTTTCGTAGCGGCGATTTGGGCGTCCGTATTCTTTGCGTATTTTCCAACGACGGAGCGTGTTTATATTACGAAGTTAGTACGGACGCTGGAGCTAGGGAATGTAGGCGGAGGGAGCCATTTAAATTGTACAGTATGGGCGTGATTAGCCCGGTACGATCAGCGTGTCGCTACGAAAATTCGTACTGACGCTGGGAAAAGTTAGGGTAGGGTTCAGCCGGCGTATGGAGGTAAAGGTAAGGGGAGTGTTATGGGAGTGAAAGTTTTTACTTTGAAACGGTAATACGCTCCGCTCTCATGCGTAGGTCTGGATCAGGCCCTAGGTGGCTATTGTAGAATGGTAAATCCTGAGAAATGGTGGACTGTGAGAAAACTGTGAGGAGTTGCCAGAGAATAAGGAACTCTGAGGAACAGGGCATTCTTAGAGGGGCCCTTCTGACAGAAATGGGGCACTCAAAGCAAACCAGGGGTGACTGTTAAAACATTGGTTTAAATCTGTATCCATATGTGGCCACAGTTGTTGGTCATGATTTAAAGTATTTATTTAAGGTGGGCTGATGTGAATATCTAACAATTGAAAGGTTTGGAGCTAGTAACTGAGTTTTGGAAAATATATTTTGTAAATGTTGTGGCAGTGTGTAAATATGAATACAAGAGTAGATTGAAGAGAAATAGGTCTATTTGCTCAGTGTAAACATAATTAAGATCTGCGCTGGTTGCACATAGTAAAGTTTATTTAGGTTGTGACTGGTTTGAGAAAGGAATGCTTACCCATCCCTTTTTCTAAACAGGTCCCATACATTCCAGGATCAGACAAGCAGCAAGAGTTTAAGACGCAGAGAGTAGATACAGCTATTGAGATCTTTAAGACCAGGGAGATGAGAGACAGTCTGACAACTGTCCTGTTCATAGTATGTCACACTCCACTCTGTTCATTAATTAATTAATTAATTCAGCTGCATAAACAGTAGTAAACACAGTATTTCAATTAAAGAAGGTGTGTGGAACATGCGCTAATCAATGTGAGTCACAAGGTGCTGCCACTGTAAGATATAACTAGGGTATCCCCATATGCAAGGGGGTAAGCAATGTGGAAGAGTAAAGCATTTCTTCAGCCCTTAGTGAGTCCTCAAAAGAGTCATCTGAAAGACACCACTGATCTGCTACAACTACTTGATAGCTTTGAATGGAAAGAGGATTATTGGATCCTGATTAGTGATATAACATCATTATATTCAGTCATTGACCATGTAAACACATACACCACATGCTCAACACATATTAGACCCAGCCCAACAATCTTTCCTAATAGAAGTTATAGAATTCATCTTAAGTCATAACTACTTCACGTTTGGTAACCAGTGCTACAAACAGGTTCGTGGAACTGCAATGGGTACGAAATTCGCGCCCAGTTACGCGAACCTGTTTGTGGCACATTGGGAAGAACTGACTATCTGGTCTGACAACAACCCCCACAAACATAACATCCTATTGTGGAAGAGGTACATCGACGATATTATCTGTCTGTGGGGAGGCAGTGAATCAGAGCTTAGGGACTTTGACAACTACCTCAACACCAACTCACTCAATTTAAAATTCACCACCAGTTTCAGCAACAGCAGAGCGGAATTCCTAGACCTAGAAATCATAGGTACGGAAAATGAACTATACACTAAAACATATGTAAAAAAAAGTTGACACCAACACGTTCATACCGGCCAATAGCATTCATCACCCCCTTTGGTTAAAAAACATCCCAGGGGGGCAATTCCGCCGTGTTAGGAGAAATTGCAAGAAAATAGAAGATTTTGACAACCAGGCTAGGGCCCTAGAGAACAGATTTCTGGAAAGGGACTGCGACAGAGGCACAGTAGAGACAGCCCTAGCTAGGAACAGGGTCATTAACAGGGATACCCTCCTAGAAAATAAGAGTAGGGATCAAAACAGGTCTAACAATGAGGAAAATGTATTGCTCATCACTGATTTTAATAGTAACTACCTCAATCTAGAG
The DNA here is from genome assembly GCA_011038615.1 of Limnodynastes dumerilii. NCBI lineage: Eukaryota > Metazoa > Chordata > Amphibia > Anura > Limnodynastidae > Limnodynastes > Limnodynastes dumerilii. The sequence continues at coordinate 638,660 of WWET01000332.1, forward strand.
AAGGTTTTAAAAAAGCACTGGCCTCTACTTTTAAAGGACCCCAAACTTCAATCTATCCTTCCATTCAAGCCCAAAATTGTATATAGAAAGTCTGACAACCTCAGAAACCAACTTGCCCCAAGCGCTCTCCCTATGGAGAATCCATCCATCGGAACATATCCCTAATAAACATTGGGACATTCTCCTAAAAGAACCAAAACTTAGGGATATCCTACCCCCTCAAACCTACAATAACCTATAAAAAATCGCAAAACCTCAGAAACTTCCTAGCCCCCAGTGCCCTACCCACTATAGACCCCCCCCCCAAACTACATTGGGCCACTGGAGGAAAATTATCAATACGCAATTTTACCACTGCACCAACTGTCTCGCATGCTCCACCACATCTGGTTCACGTTCCACCAGAAAACACAGTACTTATAAGTCCAACCAAACAGGGAAAAGCTATTCTATTAAAGAAGAAATTAGCTGTGAAACAAAAGGAGTGGTGTACCTTCTAGAATGTCCCTGTGGGCTGCAGTACGTGGGATGTACCATGAGACCATTGAAAGTGAGTATCAGTGAGCATATTAGAAATATCAATAAGAGCATGGAGACACATAACGTTCCCCTTCACTTCCTCCAACATCACAACAGTGACCCCTCACAACTTAAATTCCTAGGAATTAAAAAAGTGGAAAAAAAGTGAAGGAGGGGGTAACTTTATTGCCACAATCTCAAAGGAAGAAACCAAGTACATTTACAATTTAAAAACCTTAAGCCCTAAAGGTTTAAACATAGACATGGATTTAGGCTTTTTTATTCATTTAGGCATTCTCACCACCTGTGCTTACAGTATTTGCACCCTGTCTTGCTTTAGGACATACCATATAGGTGGTTGCAGATAAGCCTGATTGTCAGCTTAATATCTCACCCATTTTTGACAGTATATTGTTTTTTTCTGTCTTTTCTGTTTTTTTTCTATATATTGTATCTCAATATGTACAGGTCCTGTATTATCTGCTATATTATCTGATATATTGTCTGATATTATCTGATATAATGCTCATTTATTTAAACCTGGACATTTAACATCATCCTGTAACATTTTACTTTGACTCCCCGGTCCCAAATGAACCTGTCCATCATCCCTTTGATCTCCGCCTACAACAGAGCCTTTGTTATCTCACCCGACCCCACGGCCTTCATTCCCTCCTTAGACTGCAAAGCGGGACATTCTAGCATCCCTGAAGAAGCCCACTGTATGGGTGAAACGCATTGGAAGTGTATTGGCAAACCACATGGAAAGCTCTCTTTACTAAGCCACAACCACATTGTGTATATTCACCCAGTGCACGGAACAACGGCATAAGCAGTCCGCATAAGGGAAACAGGCTGTTGAGCCTCACACAGCATGACCCGTTACTACAGAGGTCCATCAACTACTCCCTCTATACTGAATAACGGTGCCCCGCAACCAGAGAGGGAAACACACAGAGGCGTCCATAACAAACGACAAAGCCCGCCCTAAGATACGTCATACCACGTGCTCATTGTTTACATCGAAACAGGAGACGCCACGTAGGGGAATTCCCCCCCCCCTGGACACGCTTCAAAGGAACTCCGCGTCTCGATGAGAGACACTATAGAAAAGTATACGCTCTTATGGAGCAGCACTCGGAGACCATAAAAGAATCCCGGGCAGATCACAGAAGGAACTGCTCGCTTTGCAGCTCCTACAGGTACCATATCGGGCTTTACATATATGAACACGATTGCGTTGTTGCCACAGAGCATTAGTTCTACCAATTATTTACAAGTGTACCACAAACCAGGCCCTGATCAGGACCACGAGATCGTGCATTTATTATTGTCACACACTGAGTTATCACTAGGAGGCGCTCAAGGTATTTTACTCTTCCACAGTATTTCAACTGTGTGGGAACAGGTTGGATTTGTGGTTCAAAACACTATTTTGGGGCCCAATAACCCTGAATTCCCCACGATGCCTCAGTCCGCCACTGACATATAGGTAGCTATATAGCATAGAGGAACTTACCTCGAAGCTTTACATCTTTCACAGCATTTGCAGACTTCTGAAGCCTGATAGGGTGAGAAGCATAAATCATTTAACTGTTCCTATGTCACCTGTGATAGTGATACTCAACAATATAGTTTTAATATACAACACACAGGTTTTTCCTTTATTGAAAATTACATTTTAAATAAGAAGAGATTGGCAGCACACTATCAGATATAAATTGAAAGACTTGCATTGTCTTGTAAAAATAGAATTCAATTATAGTGAAGCCAATGGTCTGGAAGCTAAGATCCAATTCCTATACAATCGGATCCCCAAACAACAGATGCTAAGGACCTGATTCAGACTTAAGAAGGAGCTTGAAATTAAGGACCTGATTCACACTTAAGAATTTTCTTAAAATAAGAACTTAAAGTCACACCTGTGCTAAACCATGTTGATTGCAGGGGAGTCAAATTTCATCTGTTGCAAACAGTACTAGTGTTGAGAGGTGATATTTCCCAGCCCAAGTCTAAATAACAGTGTAATAGTAAAGCTGGTCAGTATCTGTGTGCAGTAAGCAATTCAAAGATATATCCCTGCATGCAAAGAATACAATTAAATTAACCCACCCCCCACCCCCCCTGCAATCAACATGGTTTTGTCCAGGAGTGACTTTAAGTTCTTATTTTAAGAAGATTCTAAAGTGTGAATCAGGAATCAGGAAAGTTACACCTGGGCAAAACCATGTTGATTTCAGGGGGAGTCAAGTTAATTGTATTCTTTGCATGTAGGGACATATCTTTGAATTGTTTACTGCACACAGATACTGAACAGCTTTACTTTAACACTGTTATTAGACTTGGCATAGGAAACATCACCTCTCAACTCAAATAATGTTTGCTTCAGATAAAATATGACTCCCCTGCAATTACCCAGGAGTAACTTTCCGCTCTTAGGGCCATATTCAGAGATCCGTCTCCCGATCGGTCCGCAAATATATGCATGGTTGGAGCAAGGAACACCCACCAAAACCCCAGTCACTGCCCTTGCTAATCCGTGCTCTCGGAGACTTATACCTCCATAGACCACCTGTAACTTTCCGTGTGGAGTTCCGTGCGTATATGTTCTCCGTCCATGTGTATCTTGATAATCGCACCCACTTTCCTTTATTTAAATGCCCCCCCGTCCATTTTTATTGAAATTCTCCTGTGTGTAATTTTCCGTCGCATATCAAGACGTATGTATCAACGTGCAATTCACAGGTCCGTCCGTAAGGCACTTCCGCACGTATCATCAACGTCAATTGCGTAAATAAAGTTACTACGCATGCGCAGTTGAAACGTACCTAAAAATACGCACTGAACTGCGGATCTCTGAATACGGCCCTTAATTTCAATCTCTGAATCAGGTCCATAGTGTCTACAGTTGAAGGCAAGCAATATTTGTGTGACTGCATTGTGAACCACTCCCCTGTGACAGAGAAACTTCCTTTACCAAGGGCCTACCTTAACAACGGTTCCTAAGAACAAAATTTACATCAGTCCAGAAGTCAGGAAAAGACGCACCTATACTTTACATTATCTTAAGATATTAGGTTGTTTATAAGTTGTAATAAGTAGCGCTGTTTATAAAGACATTGGACAATATTCACAACTAAGAGTGAGTTAGGTGCGGACAGATCGTGCAACCCCTAACCCGCCCCACGTTTTAGGTACCCTAAGAGTGCCATAGGGCTACCTTAACAAACCACTTCCCCCCTGCCACCCCGGCTAATCTAAATCCATCCCACTTCTACCTAATCACTCCCCAAGGCGGCATAAGCACGCCTCTTTCTTCCTAAACTACTCTGTGCGTTCTTTAAAGACCACATGTAGGCAATCTATGTACCTAACTGGTACGTAGATTGTGTAAATGTACTACTGCGCATCCGTAGTAGTTAGATTCTTAAAATTACAAACCTAACAGGCCGGAGCTTCTTAGGTGTGTTAGCACTGAGAGCTGCACCACCTTGCTGTGGTGTCAAAGCAGGTAAAATTCCGCCCCTGCGCAAAACCTAAAAGGGTCAGCAATCTTCTCTGAAGAGGATGACAAATGTTTCTGGGCCTAAGCACATTATCTGCACTAACCATGAACAATGTGTTTTACATATGCATACACATTTTATTTCGGTTTGGTTCACATTTTCAGCAATCTGGGTCAACACAAAATAATTATTTTAATTGCAAGGTGTGAGTTGTATCCAAAAGATATATTCTTACATATAAAAAAAATGGAATGTCTTCAGATCAATATAAGCAAACCATCAATAAAAGCAAACCTCTGTTTATGTTCAAGGTTCATGATGAACTTTGCATCCTTGGATAGAATAGAAGCTGCTTGCTGTACACCTTTCCTTGTAGCACAGAACTAGGAACAAACAACCAGATTTTTTAAAAGAAAAAAATAAGAGAAATAAAAAAAGGAAAACTGATAAATAAATGACAAGAAATGTATACTTACCACAAGTGTTGGCTTCTGATCTGAGTAGGTTTGTATAACACCTGCTATTTTATAACTGAGTGACAGGTCAAATTTAAATTCTGTTTGATTATTGCCACTAGGGAATCCAAGAACTACTTTGCGTAGTTTCACCGGTCGATGGAATTCATCCATCTTCATACATATTGCTGCACCCTTTTCATTTGAGAGCCATTCTGCAATCTAAAAAGTAAATATATTTTTGAATTTCCTTAAAAAAACAAAAGGAAAAACACTAACTTGCCTCTCCCTCTTAGGGGCTCAGAGAGCCAAAAGAATGTAATGTGTACCAGCAGAAGGTGCATGAAACACCTATTAGTGGTACTTACCTCTTAATTCTCTTGGAATCAGCATAAAAGTCCTGATTTGTCAGGACAAACCTATATCACGACCGTTGAGACATCTCACTAAAACATACTGGGCCAGATCCAGAGCTAAGTGCACTTTAAGTACGGTCACGTAGCGTATTTTCGTGATCGTAAGTACTATGCACCCACCTGGGCACTCCCCTCGGTCACTCGTAATTTAGCTGTTTTATGACTACCAAACCTTACCTTAACTTTTCCATGCGTTACCACGCTCGTATGTAACGTCCTGACGGTCATAATCGCCTAACCCAGCCCATACTGTACAATTTAAATTGCTCTCTCCATTGCATAATTACGGATAGCGTAGGGTTGACATGCCCCTTCATACGTATTTACGAAATAGTTACACCCGACCAGAGTTGCAATGCGTAACATCTGCCGTGCGCATGCACAGAACGTGCAGTCGCAGTTCTGCGTAACTTCGCTGTTGTACTTAGTTCTGGCCCACTGACTTTAAAAGATACATCCCCTTTATGGACTTTTGTTAAAATATATGTAGCAAGATGGAAGTTTTCTAAAACTGAAACTTCATCAACTTTGCATACATATCATTCTACATAAGCAATTGGCCTGAAATTTCTAAGCTATGTAACTTTACGGTATTGGCAGTGCCACGTACAATGGATAAGCAATTTCAACCTTTTATATATTATGGTTCTGTAACAAAAATAATTTGATTTGTACTACAAGTTAAAAATAGTTATATAAAAATGAAAAAATACACTTTGAAGTGAAATGAAAATATGTATTGTGTATGTATTTTATTTTTTATAAGAATGAATATAATAGTAGCTTTCACTTTAACATAACATACATCATCAGCATTGGGAATTGTTGCTGAGACTGCCACAAATCTCAAACGCACTTCTGGATTTTTGTTGGCACGGGAAAGGGAAGCCTGAATGGTTTTCATTCTGCTGACAACAACTTCAAGAGTTGCACCTCGGCTTTCATCTTTGACTGTGTGTACCTATAATCATGTCAAATTTAAAATAATTATTATAGATTTACCAGTTACAGGGAAACTTTACTAAAATAGACATTATTTTTAGAGATAAAAATATAGTAATAACAATGTTATATGCCACCTACATCATGTCATAATACATTTTATTTTTCTAACAAATGAAATGATAGATAATATACACCTCAGTGTCCATATCAACTGAAACAAGAAAACAAACAAGGCAAAACTAGGAAAGAAAGAACCCCTACATGTATTCCAAGAATTTAATTTTATAGTAACATTTTCCACTAGGCAAAAATGTGTGAAAGACACATATCTATGAGAACAGCATTCCCAATATATTTGCCCCCAATTTAGAGTTAAACATCTGCACTGAAGCTCAAAAAACAATCTGTGCTCTGATTGGAAACAATGGTTAAAGGGGTTGAATTTGTTTTAGTCAGGTTAAGCTCTTGGTCTTAGTTCTTAGTTCTAGCATCTTTCCATATATAGAGTAGTAATGTGCTGTAAAGTGGATTTAATAGAAAAGAAACTAGTAGAAATATAGAGCCGATCCAGACCCCCGCACAATTTCCATAGGTGCGGGGGTCTGTCTATCCGACAGAGAGAGGGGAGGGCACCCCCCGTCACCCCCCTCTCTCGTGTGGGCTTTATGGGTGTAACATGTTAGTGCTACACCTATAAAGCCCACACATGTAGTGTTTCCTGAAAAAATGTTCTATGTATTCATTTTCTGAGTTTATCAAGACAAATATTTCAATGCCCCCTTTATTTAACAAATAACATTTATATATAGACCACACTGATAATGACAAAATAACACTATTATTGTATGGAAGTCACTAAAATGTAACATGTATTGTATGGCGATAACTAAGATGCTATGTGAATTGTATGGCAATAACTAGGATGCAATGTGTATTTTATGGCGATAACTAGGATGCTATGTGTATTGTATGGCGATAACTAGGATGCTATATGTATTGTATGGCGATAACTAGGATGCAATGTGTATTGTATGGGGATAACTAGGATGCAATGTGTATTGTATGGCGATAACTAGAATGCTATGTATTGTATGGCGATAACTAGGATGCTATGTGTATTGTATGGCGATAACTAGGATGCTATGTGTATTGTATGGCGATAACTAGGATGCAATGTGTATTGTATTGTGATAACTAGGATGCAATGTGTATTGTATGGCGATAACTAGGATGCAATGTGTATTGTATTGTGACAACTAGGGTGCAATGTGTATGGTATGGCAATAGCTAGGATATAGTCTGTATTGTATGGCAGTAACTAGGATGAAGATTATTTTGTCTTAAGTGGTCCTTTTTGTATGGTGATCAGTAGTATGTTCTCTGCCTTGAATATATGTCAGTAGGATACTCACTGTAATTATATGGGACACTGTAACTGAGAATTAATTGTATAACACGCTTTTCACACTGAGCTGTTGAAGAAGTGTGTGAGTGTAACAAATGATACACAGTTTATTTGCAAGTTTCACTGATACAGCCATCCTCCGGCCATGACCCATTGACCACACCTATTGACTATATGGTGGGCCCTCATCACAGTATTCCCTGATGGACCCTGCATGCCCCAGTCCAACCCTGTGTGTTTTTATTCTTTTCATATTGTGGAGTGAGGACATATCGTGTGATATGGAGCAGGTATAATGACAATGGGCCGGATCCAGAACTACGTCCGTCTTCCATAGATGGACGTAATTCAATACACAATAGATACTGCGTGTGCGTAGTAGCTATTGTACGTAATCTGCGTATTGTTTCGATACATAGATTGCGTATATGCGGTCTAAAAGATCTACCCCAATATGATAAACCTCACCAATACATGGGCAATGAACATTCACAATGTAAAAATGACTTATTTTGAACTGGGAATACATACTAAAATTTCACTATATCTGCTTTATATTACCCAATATCACATTGCAAGGACACATCTGTAACATTCCAATAAAGATTTACAGCCAACAGAAACAGTACTATCATACATACAACCATGCAAATATATCGGATTGACGAGTCCTGAGGTAACCCCAGGAGACACTGCTGTTATATAAAAGGCTACACTGCCATATGTCATTTTGCACCGGATAGGCCTGTTACACAGGAATGTATCTGTCAGTCGTATAAAAAGTTCGTAACTTTTTGTGGCAAAATTATGTTGCTTTTTCCAAAATAAATTCTGTATGCGATCATAAATATCAATAGGAATATAAAACACCAATACAAATGTTGAATATCACACCGTATTAGCTCTAAAAGGTTTTCTGTTATACCAATATCAGAGGATGGCACAGGCCTAAAGAAGATTTTATCATA
>WWET01000332.1:651368-678845 GCA_011038615.1 Limnodynastes dumerilii
CCTAAACTTATATGCAATTATAATTTAGCAATAAAAAAAAAAAATACCAATAATAAGATTAAAATAAAAAAACATTTATAAAAATAATTGCAAAGCAACTAAAGAAATCAAATCGGTGATAAGGTGATCTTAACCAATAAACAAACTAACCATAAATTTTAAAAAGGGCTAACCACAAATTTTACATAACTTTTTTATAATGGCTTGTTAATTGCTAATTTTATTACAGTATTATTGTGATATGTTCCCTTTCTACTTGGGATGTAATTGGGTTAACGTTAGGGACACACCTCCCTTCAAAGGTATATTAAGGCAAGCACGACGTATCTCCCCCACACCTGATGAAGGCACTTCATGATGAAACACGTTGGAGCGGAGATTTGTGAAGTCCATTATTACCTGCATACCTGCTGTAGCGTGGTCAGAGAATCATCCCCTCTTGTTCCAGTATGCTGGTATTTTAAACTGATCTACGCTTTGTTTGATGTTTTTAACCAAGAAGTTACTCGGTACAAATTTGTCCAAAGTGCTGGTAATCCATTTTAATTAAATTTATTGCACTACGAGGTGCCCCCACGGACCCGTCGCACACCACAGACCCCGCCTGAGAGGTAAGTAACCAGGGACTTTTAGGGTTAGGCTCTGGGAAGGGAGAGCTAGGGTTAGGCTCTGGGGAAGGGAGAGCTAGGGTTAGGCTCTGGGGAAGGAGGGTTGGGGTCATGGAAGGGGATGGTTAAGATTAAGGTCAAACTACTAGCAGGGGACTCTAGATTTAGGCTGCAGGGTTGGAAGGATCAGGGTCAGGCTGCAGGAAAAGGAATCTTAGGGTTTAGCTGTGGGAAAGGGAGTCTTATGGTTAGGCTGTGGGAAAGGGGGGGTTAGGGCAATGGAAGGGGAGAGTTAGGGTAAGGATTAGGGAAAGGGTTGGGTTAGGGAATTTATACTTACCATTCAGAGCTCGATCTCCGGTGCTCTGGGGATCAGTGCCATTTGTAGGTAGGATTCAGACTTCATACAGGAAGGCTTTCCAAAGCCAGGGCAGGATGTGGACATCTGTTACACTAATGGGAGGTATGTGAATAGTACAGTGAGTGCATGTTAAGCATCCTCCATACTATCCATAATTTTAGTGTAAGGGTGACAGTAGTGCTTCTCCGTACAAGCCTCCTCATGTCTGACCACTCACTACATATGGGATGGTGAAAGCAACATTTTTGTGTCTATACTTCAGAGTAATTCTGTGTATATATTCATTACAAATTAGAAGCACCTTCTTGATGACCAATGTTTATGATGCATAACCTATATTAATAAAACAATATTTTGCATGCTGTTTGTAGTGATGTTTACTTAATTCTCATGAAAAACAGATATAACAGATATAATATATACTGCAAATAAACTTAAATACAAGGTCTAAATTGTATAAAAAGGATACGAATTTCTGAGACAGATCTTAAGACCCCACACTGAGTTTCAGCTGGAAAAAAAAAAAGTGTACGTTATATTTGTATGTTAAAGGCAACTGTGTATTTGCCCATAGGCAGTAATTCACCTTTAGCTCATATCCAATTTCAGGGGGTGTATACAGCTTATTTACTGATTAATCTTAACTTTTAACTGCAACTAATATTATACCATTCATGGGCCAGATTTACCAAGCTGCGGGAAAGGAAAAGTGGAGGTTGCCCATAGCAACCAATCAGATTGCTGCTGACATTTATTAGCATGTAATATGAAAGTAAGAGCTAAAATATGATTGGTTGTTATGGGCAGCATCTCCACTTTTTCTTTCCCACAGCTTAGTAATTCTGGCCCCATGTGTCTCCAGCCTTCCTATACTTTACTTACCTTTTCAGTGTTCCTCCTTCCTCCTGGTGCTGTCCTCCACAGCACTATGTGCTCTGTACGACGATGACATGAACTGAGGTCATGCCAACACCACACTGCAAGAAGTCCGGGATGACACTGACAATCTGTGTCAGTGTCAGTGCTGGACTGGGTGGAAGCTTGGCCCGGCAGGGGGTGGGATGGGGGCAGGGTGTGAGCTTGCGGAAGAGGGAGAGGGAGATGGAGCGCGGAAGGTAAGTGTGGAGAAATAGACTAAAGGGGTGGAGTGAAAGGAGGGAGGGAGGAAGGGAGGGAGTGAGCTGGAGGCATTGTGCCACGGCACACTTAGCAACATTGGTTGTGGAGCACTGTGTAGAGAAAAGCAATAAACCTAGGACTGAGTTGATGGTATTCTAAAAGGAAAGAGGATCCCGTGAAGTCAAAACTAAAAAACAATTTGATACATAGGAGGAGCACCAGGAAATGTCCTGAAATGACCTGAATACTTGAATGTTATACTTCTATATCACATTTAGAAATCAATGTTATTCTTCCGGTTGTAAAATCCCTGGTAATAGCATATTTTTAATCTTTTATTAGTCATTAACTGATATACCTTCATAGAACCTAAAGTATTTTCCTCTGAAATGATGACTGATACAAAATAATTTAAATACATAAACCTAACACAATCCCAAATAACAGTGTGATAGTAAAGCTGGTCAGTATCTGTGTGCAGTAAGCAATTCAAAGATATATCTCTGCATGCAAATAATACAATTAACTTGACTCCCCCTGCAATCAACATGGTTTAGTCCAGGAGTAACTAATTTCAAGCACTTAGTTAAGTCTGGATGCAGCCCATAATGTACAAGCATTCCCAGCTTTTAACTGCTTATTGGGTCATTATGTAACATAGCATTATAAAATCTTTAATAAAGACTTATATAGACTACATATTTCATATCTACATATTGCCATATCATATTCCATAATTACAATGGTCAGGATATAAACACCATCACTAATAATAATCAATAATAATAATAATAATAATAATAATAATAAACACCATATTCCCTATGTGATTGTAATATATACCCAAATGGGTGCAATTCCTGTGTAAACTGAACCATGAAGTAATGATAGCACACAGAAAGATAACACAGACAAAGATTACTGTATCTACTATCGGAAGGTTGAAAGCTGTGCTTAAGTGGTCTTAGCTTTTAGATACCATATGCACAGCAGGTAGCTTCAATATAATTGATTGGTAGCTGATTTATCACTATAGAATGAATGAAAAGAAAGGTATAAGAATCCAAACTTTGGAGTCTTGACTCTGAGGTAGCACTGCTAAAGCTGCTAGCTATTGTGGCTATTGGATAGCTCATTGAAGTTCTGGCATGCTATAGTCCATCTTGTTTGGAAATGTGCTCTATTACTACTTTCTTTTCAGGTATGGTGCTTCTGTCAGTAACATAATTGTGGCTGGTGGCTTTCAGTTGTCCCCAGCCCATGTGCCACTTTCTGCTTATTTCCTGACTTCACCTTTTCCTCATCGCTTTGTACTCCTTCAGTCACTGGACTCTACTCCTGACACTAGTTTATTGTAAGCCGATTTGCCTGTATAAATTCAGTATAAGATACGCAAGGACGCAGGCTTGCAACCATGGTGACTGTAATAAATATGGACATATGCATAGATGCTCTTCAAGAAATCTTGTGGTTATTGGAGTGATTACATGCATCTAGCTGCTTCTGATTGGATGACTATTTATTGTTCTTTTTTTGCTGACTAAAGCAGAGTATACACTGAGGTTTTCAAGATAATCAGTTATCTTTTTCAAATCCATAGTAATGATTGTAATCTCGTCTCCCATACACACCGCTCTCTCATTTCCTGTGGATCGTTTCAATAACTGTTCAAATAAACCTTTACGGCTATGATATGCTTTCCCACAAGGTGGCGCTTTGCAAAATTATGAAAGTGAATGCTTTGAGTAGGACTATTGTTGATCTTAGTAGTTCCTAAAAACAAAATCAAAAGATGCAATGCCATATCTGCCAGATCAGAATTGTTTGCCACTACACACTGAATAGGCGATCTGATTATCATGTGATTCGAACATCAGATAACTCTTCAATGTGTGCCCTGCTTAGGGATGGATCTAGACTTCTGATTTTAATGCAATCAGATTCTTGTGCAAAAGATTCAGATAAATCTACAAGATTATTTCTTCTAAAAGAGGCAAGTATATGAAGGTGTAATGTTACAACTATAAACATTTCCAATGGCAGTGTTAGTATGATCCATTTTCAGGACATTGTTTTATAACACCTTCATTCACTTGCCTCTTCAATTATAAAAGGTCAAATGTTAGCAAAGCATAAGTGCCGTCACATCAACCTACCCATGAAGCTTCTCAAGGGGCTTAGTTATTGCATATCATTTAATGCTTGGTATTTATTTATTTATCAAGCAACACTGAAAAACAGCAACCTACAATATGTTAAATACATTGTATTTTGTTTAACTAATTTAGCTACAAAGACATATTAAATTGCAATCACCTTTTCCACTCTGCAATTTTAAAGATGTGGGATAAAAATCCGTTTCTTCATATAAATCCCTATTGAGTACAGAAATTTCATCCTCATTAAAGCTGCCTGTTGCGTGTTGGGAAAAGAGTTTGCTATAGTTAGTTTTCTGTGATTCCTCAATGGATTTTACAGTCTTGGGAGAAGTTGTATGTTCTGTTAGCACTTGACTGTCTTCAAATCTAAACGAATCTTCATGTTGTTTAAACAAGCTGCAGAAAAAAATACTGAAATATGTGAGATTTTAAAAAAATATTAACAATGGTTCAATAAAAAAAAAAATTGTACACTTAAAAATAGTTTGCCTAAAATTCATTACTCACCTTAAAACTTTGTTAGAACCAAACAAAAAGTAATTTAATTATTTAAATCTTTTCCTCAGTTTAATGTAAGTATGTATGTTCCACATTATAGCAACATTCCCTAAGCATCTGGGAATATATTGACACATGGGGCCTGATCCAGAACAACGCTCACTTGCGTGCTAACGCTGTTCGTAAGCGTAAATTTGGCAGAAAAAACACACAGCGCATGCGCCTAGTTTTTCGTCGCTGAGAATCGGCCGTCCGTAAAAACGCAAAGTATACGGACGGGCGTGTTTATAGTACGAAGTTCGTATGGATGTTGGAGTTAAGGAATATAGGCGGGGATAGGCATTTAAATTGTACAGTAGGGGCATGCTTAGCCAGTTACGAACAGCGCATCGCTACGAAATTTCGTACTGACGCTGGGAAAAAGTTAAGGGTTTGGCCGGCGTAAGGAAATTAAAGTAACGGGAGTGTCGGGGGGAGTGCAAAGTTTTTTCCCTGAGCGATAATAAGCTCTGCGCTCATTCGTAGTTCTGGACCAGGACCATGGATTCTAACTTAACATGGCTTAGTGAAGAGTAAGCTGTATACGCCTTTCACAGTATTACTCACATTTTCCTCTACTGTAATATTATCACTGTGCAAGTTGTAGAATCTGTACATTTGAGTTTATATGAGAAAAATTCTTTACTATTTACATAAAGATGAAACTGACAATTTTAATGTGAAATTATTACGAGAGCAACATATTGGGCCTTATCTAGACTAGAAAGCACTCCCCTCTCTATTATGGAATTTTGCTGACTTCTGCATCTATAAACCTACCTTAACTTCTCAGCACGTTCGCAAAGCCTGACTTACGCAAGCAATAACGTATAGAGAACATAATTGGAACATCGCACAATGAGCATGCACACCACTCTAAACAACAAACAGTAGTGTATTGCATTGGTCACAATTTTAAAGAAGTAGCATTTTCTATTTGCTAGGAAGATTTTGAGCATCTGGAAATTTCTAGTAAAAAAGAATGTACTTTTAGGACTTGGAGTCCTGATTTATGTAATTAGGTATTTGTGTAGTAGTCCATAGTCCCAAATGAAACATTGCTGCAGTTACCCACCTCCCGAAGACTCATGGAAAAAACATACACAGAGTCAAACCCCGTTTATTACATATTAATTAATCATCTACTCCACTTTTGCTGTCAGGTAAGCAAAGAGAACACAGTAGAGGAAATCATTAACTGTTAAGGATGACTTTATAGAGTCACCAGTTATACTAAAAACCAAGGGCCGGATCCAGACCTACGCGCATTCATTAAGGCTATTCTCTGAGTGGGGAGTGCACGCCCCCTGCACTCTCCGCTCTCGCTAGTAAATCTGAACACTTACGTGTCCAGATTCTTACCTTAACTATTATGATCACATAACGGGCTTCCCCCGCCCCGTCCCCTCATTAACATGTCTATCTCTGCCTTCACAGTAGAGATACGACATGCGTCTTTCTCGTAAGAGCCGGCTTACGTAACGTTCATTACGTACGCATAACCTTATGGCGCCATAAGAAGAACATCCTTCAAAACTGGGGAATTACGCACAAGGGGCTCGTGTGCGTAGCGTATTAACGCCGGCGTACCTACGATCCACGGCAGTAGGAGCTCCCCTTGGTCGTACTAAGTTTAGCTTTCTTATGCCCAGCAAACCCTACCCTAAATTTTTTGATCGTAACACCGGGCGTCCATATACTCATTGCATAGTTACGACGCTTAGCACGCCAATACTGTACGATTCAAATGCCTCACCTCGCCCTCGGTGCGTATTTACGGATTTCATAAGGTAGGCACGCCCCCTCGATCGTAAATATGAACCTAATATGCTCATGGCTCATACACTCAGAATTTCTCAGCGTAGTAATCTGTCCTGCGCATGCGCAGTAAGTACAAAAAGCCGTTTTTACACTTACGATCGCCGTAAAAACGTACCAGAGTGTAGGTCTGGATCAGGCCCAAGCTGTACATAATTCCCCTCTTGGCCGTAACTGAGGATCGGGGCCCAAACCACTAGTTTTCATATCCAGTATAGCTCATAACATTTTATGAGATCGCAAGAACACAAAGCATGAAATAGTTGAAACACAGGTTTGATTATCAGCCATGAAGTGCCTGAAGAGTGAGAGGAAGCACATTTTTATTATTTTCATACATAAGGAGGCAAACATTAATACTGGGGGTAAAATTGTGTTTAGGCAATTAATGTAAGAATACATAAAAAAGGACCAAATTGTACTAGCATTATATTAGTATGCAATGTTATTGTTATTATTATTATTATTATTATTATTATTACTACAGGGGGAACATATCTTATTCATGATGTTTGCAGTACTTGCTTTACAGTATGTATGGGGTAATAAAAAACAATAAAAAATGGTTTTGATAATATTTCCATTGTGTACTGATAGAATAGAATTCTTAGAGGAGTGTTATTTGCACCTTCTGCATCAAGCTGTGTCACACTCACATTTATATGTGTCAAAGTATAGACAATGTCAAAGGATCTGGCACAATGTCATGTGTTATATTCCGGTGTCTATTTCCAAGAAAAATACCCCACCTTGAACTTTAACCTAATTTAGTATTTTCCTGTTACCAATGGTTTCTGTTACAATTACTGTAAAGCATGGCATGACACACAAATGTTTTCTGACAATATGACAATCTGTGCCCTAAGAAAAATCATGTTTAGCTCCCTCATACAATGGAATGGAGGCTTGAATATTAGTTATATCACTGTTTTTTTCTGCATATCCACAGCTGTGATGTGGAATGTTGGTAATTGTAAGGTTAACAGTTGTCCTACCAACACTAGGGAGCAAGTTGATTAACTAACTACTTATCTCCAGTGCAGCTCCAGTGGCAGTTAGCACGCTCTAGCTCAAACAGTGATCACTGTAGAGGAAAACAGAGAATGAGAAAAGAAAAAAAATGGAGGAGCAGAGGAGTGGAGGAAGACTAGACAAAAGAACGGAAAGGGAGAGCATTTTATAAGACGAAGCAGAAGATTAAATGAAGACCAGAAGGAAGAGCCAAAAGGAGAGAATAATAGAAGACAAAGCAGACAGGACAGGGCAAAGGAAGAGAAGACAGCACAGAGGAAAAGGACGGTCAAAGGAGAGCAGGACATGGACACAGGACTGAGCGGAGGAACAAGACATGAAATAAAGCAGAGGAGCAAAACACAGACATGAGCATGACACAGAGGACAATGTGGAGAGAGCAGAGGAGCAGGACATGGACACAGGACATTGCAGAGGAGCAGGACATGGACACAGGACATTGCAGAGGAGCAGGACATGGAACAGAGCGGAGGAACAGAACACAGACATGGGACAGAGCGTAGAGGACAAGAACAGGCGAAAGGAAAGTTAAATTGTGTTACACTTATGGAGGGGTACCACGTTGAGCATATAGTGGGTGACCTAATATTCATGATGACATAATATATGTCTTTTTCTGTACCATTCAAACAATAATACAGTTGATTATATGTATATGGTGTCTGCTGTGTCAGTGAGCAAAATGTCAATGAATACAACGCCACAGCAGGATTCTGTCCCATGAAGCCTTTTCCTTGCTTAATCACATAGTAGTATATGTGCCTTAAACGTTTCAGAATCCTTGCATTTAATAATATGTTTCAGAAATTCCAGAAAATAATATATAGCAGAGCAAAATCAATGGGAGATAATATACATTACCTTTGTCGTAAAATGCTTGAATTACCAGTGATTTCTTGACCTTGTGGTGGATTCTGCTCAGCAGAGTAATATTCCATGCTTTGACTTTTATTGTCACCAGATGATAACCAGGGATATGTTAATGTCGCATTCTCTGCATATACCATTGCTGCGTTAAAATGGGTTCCACGCTGGGAAGCAAATGATCCCAGAGGATTGTTTTCCAATACATTGGTCTTCTTTAATGGTGGTAAAAACTTTTTCCTTTGACTGATAACAGCTTTTTGATTTGAAAAGAAAAAGTATGTAAGTATGCAATGTCTACAAATGCATAAAAGTAATTAGAGTAGTATAATAGACATCATCATCATCATCGGGACAATGAATGTGGAAACAATTTAAACAAATTGTTGGATTTATGGTCTGCAATGAACTATGACTTATCTCAATAATATTAATTTTTCAAAGTGCAGTTTTAATGCACAAATTTGTATAAAATATTTATCGGTTCACCTTAGGGGGAAAAATGTATAACCAACTGGGAGATTTCAAGTGTGAAAAAACACACACCTACTCTGCATGCCGTATCTTTACCTGCTGACTTCAAGCTTGTTATCTCCTTTTGCAGTTCTTGACTCAGAGGAATATCATCAACACAAGGAGATGAAGCTTCAAGCCACCTTTTCGTGCCTTTCTCATCCAATCTATTTTTGTAAACAGATGACATACAGAATATTGTAATAAGACAAAACACATTCAAATTACCAGGAGCTATTGTTATGGTTAAAAATAAATAGTCTGGGTTAGTTTAATAAGCAATAATATGAAAGAGGAGTGCTAAACGGAAAACAGCAAAGGATAGTAAAATGAAAAAACAGGTAGCAATGCAGAGTGTATGTAGAAAACATCTGAGCATATTATACATATAGGTATCGCATGCAGCAGTGAGGAAGAGAAGGCTTTGGTCTCACGGGCATGACAACCAGATCTACTTTACACAATTCCAAAATTTACATCCACCATATCTTCATATAATCCTGATGTGCAGGTCTGCCACAATTTTACACATGCACTATGAAGATTTATCTGTGTTAATGGACTGGATCCAGACTTCATGCATCTGGGCGAACCAATCGTAACACAGATCTTCTACAGCTACTGTCAGGAAGCAGTTTATGCTTGCAAGTGTGCCGGTATTAGTATTACAATGTATACACAGTACAGCCAACCAATCCAAGCCAACCAATCCGGACATTTCATTTGCTGCCAAGTATAAATGGACCGGAAAGGTTAAGGTAGGGTCCTGCTGTTGGAAGTCCGTATGAGCAATGGGTGAGGCAATCACATTGATGCGTGGGTAACAACTTGTCATCTTGTGTGTGTGTGTGTGTGTGTGTATGATATTCCTCTGTTTATTTTTCTTTAACATTATTTGTAATCCACTATGGTCTTTGCTTACCCTTTTTGTGCACAAGGTCTTTCAAAAAATAATCCATCCAGAGGTTGAAATTCATCCATGTTTTATGTTATCTTTGATTTAAAAAAAGATATTAATGAATATATTGGCCCTTAATCAATAAGCATGCAAGCTGCTAATAAATGATCAGTTACATTGCAAGTAACATACATATTACACTTTTATTTGGTTTGAGTTTTCCTGGCCAGGTATATTAGGAAACTATTGGTATTTTTTTGTAAATTCCAAATCTTCTGTGAGAAAAACCCAGTGAGGTATAATTTGTGTGATTATTGCATAAACCAATTACTGACGTACATTTTGGAATACAACAAGATAATTGAGCTGAGTAAGGAAATCCTCAGGGGTCACATAAAGGGGTTAAGAAAGGACAAGTTTGGAAATAGGCCATTTTCTGAGCGGTCGCATCAGTAAACGCCCTCTTTTGCAGTTGGCACACACTTTGAGTGCTGCAAACAAACACAAATCCCATTGATCTAACAGGATGAGTTTATTAATATAATGTATAGCAAGGGTGTTGATTTGGACAGCTAAGAGATCCTTAATTTCACTCTGTTGCCGTTTTAAGTCAGGCTTATGCTCTCCGGAACCCTGTTTGAATGATGGGAGAGGTCTTTATGCACTCAATACATATCTAGTTTTTCTTAGAGCTTATTCCTCTTCCTGGATCTGATGAATTGGGGTGGTTGCTGCTGGAAGTGGACGTGCCTTGGAATTACAATGCACAGTATAGGTGTGCTAATGGACCGTATACCTATCCGAACTTCCAAACCACCACTATTTATGTTCACGAGTCAGAAAACTTATGGTTAACTAAGGTTATGGCTAACAGAAGTCCATTGGTGCAAAGGTGGAAGTTAGCAGAGCACTTACACGGGTGTGAGGATGTGGAGGACCCATAATTTTGATACTGAACGCATCTGATAATCGCAGATCAGCACACATTGAAATTTAAAGTCCATCATTACTAATTACTTCTAACCCAAAAACATAATCAACACATTTCTATAAACTTCATTTTTTTTTACATTTATGAATATGTGAGTTGAGAGGCATATTGTATTTCCTGCTAGAGAGTATCCTTCTATTGTTGCGGAAAAGAAACTCTGCCAAGTAACACAGACATTTGCTCATTTTACATTCGCATCCCATATTTGATCAGACAAGTTTTGTACTTTAGTGGTTATAAAATTCCCTAAAGTTGGTGTCCCACTGGAGCGCTATAACAAAGTAACATAAGCGCTCAATCTCTCCTGTGATGACAAGTTGCAGTACACAGAGAATTCTTTTCCCCTGTCACCCATGAAGGATGAAGCTCTGAAGATACTAGATGTAACATTTCTTGAGCTGAATTTTTCTTCTAAAACAGGAAAGAGGAATCTCCCTTTCATTTCAATCTGTCACTACAACAGGTTCTTATGTATAGTAGTGTGCATTTATTGTTTTTATTTTGTTAGATTGATTTACTATTCAAAGTATCATGTTTGCTACCACCTTAAGCCTTTTAGTGATAATTTTATGTGTTGTCAAATACTATTTACAGGATATCTAACTGTGCATAATAACTCATTTTGATAAGAGCATAAGCCAATATATGAGTAGTCCTAAAGTAATAGTAGATTGAATATAAATAAAAATTTCCATAGCAACTGCATAACTAAGAACTAAATCCAAACTTTCACAAAAGGAGCAAATTTCAATCACTAGGACTAGAATACGGCTGCAGATGATGTATGTGCAAGTTCAGTGCTTTCATATAGCTCTAGATCCTCTGGATCAAGACTTACATACTGACTGTCCTCTAATGCATTTCTGCCGGCACAGCAGGACAGCACTGGCTCACTATGGCCAGTCCATTTAGAGCTCATTTAGAGCTCCAAATGTACCGCCAGTGGAATTATGGATTCGGTTCTAATTTTCGATGTATTTTACAGAGCTGTTTCCAATGACCGAGAAGCAAAAGTGCAACCTGAAATATGGTAGAAGAACAAGGAGCCATACTTATGCACATAAATAGGCATCTCTGCATTTCTACCAATTAGCCTTTTTTTCCCCTCACAATATTAAAAGTTTTGAAAACATCTTTAAGTTTTTATTGTAAGAAAAAGGTATCTAAAGGGTGCACAGTATAACTAGTTACAGTTACCAAATTGGAGGGTGACCAGTTACAATGAGCAAGATAAGTCCATTTAAGTAATAGCTCAGTCAAACACCCATCTCATAAATGAAACAGCAGAATTGAAACAGTATAATAAGAGCTTGAGGAAGAGGGAAAATAAATCTTCAATAATGGTTTGATCAGTGTATATATATATATATTTTTTTTATTTTTTTTTTTCCTATATATTCTTTATATCTATCATTATGTATTTTTTAATATTGATTCATTTGGAAATAGATGATCTATTTGTATATATACTGGATAAAGTGATTTAATTTGTTTTATATAAATGCTTAATTTATTGTATGATGTGCTGGACTAAGTTAAATTAATTTACTGTAAATAAGGGGTTTTGTTTTAGGAAAAAGACTGCTAAAGTCTAATATTCGTTGGGAATATGAGCTAATTTTCTTTTTCTGACAGAGTTAACTAAACAGGTGCAACATAATTAACTAAGCGGAACCACATAAATACCTTGCCCAGACTTCATTTCCTATATGCCTCTGAAGAAATCTCAGTTCGAGAAGAAACGCGTCAGCCTGTTTATTGGGCTCTCACTGTGATTTATTGATTTTATTAGACTGGTCTTTTGTGCTGCTACGGACAAGTCAGCATCTGTCCCCCGAAAAGCTGATTACAAGGTACGGCGGGTGCACACGCCGTACACTGCTGTGGTGCGGTCCATAGATCTGGACGCCCCTTTCTTTCCTTCAACCTGATTTCCCACCGGTGAACACGAGTCATTTGGCGGTTACTAAACCATTCATGCTCCACATGTGATTGGAGCTCCCCGGACATCGGATAAAGGTACCAGCCGGGACTCCACATTACGGAGTTGCTGACTATCTATTTTCATTGATTTCCTGATATTGGATTACTCTTAACTGAGCAATTACAACAAATCTGCCATATATATATGATAAATCATACGGTGTTGTTTTGCACTAAACAAACAGGTTGTGGATGTACATTGTGCTTTTCATTAATACTATCTGGATTTTGGAAAGAGTTCTTCGATATTATACAGAGCTGAAGTTAATTACTGCTTTGTACGGGGATACAAAGTATTTAATCAGACCGTCATCATTGTGTACTACTAACAGTTGAATTCAGAGGATTGACATCATTCTCTGTTTTAAAAATTGATCAACTTAGTTACTTTATATACCAGTTTATTTTATTGGTTTTTAATTATTCATATGGGCTCATTGTTGTGTATTATTTAATAAATTTTATTTGTTTATACCACTTTATCCAGTATTTTTAATAATTTAATTATTATCCTGGCTACAGAGACACTAGAATTTTTTATTTATTTCTATACATTTGATATATATATTTTTCACTTCAGGGGCTACTTTATCCCAAGCGCCAGCTTTATATTGTTTTTGTAAAAACAAGGAATGGTTACTTCTAAATGTGTTTAAGAAATGCATCTAAGTACTTGTGGCATCTGTATGGTATTATCTATGTACAACTATTGTCTCACCCTGTCACACTGCAAAATGAGCAGCTATGTTATAAAACATAGGCAAAGTGGCAAACAACAATTAACAGTAATAACTGACAGTACTTTATTTAAGCAACACATTCTGAATAAAAGTGTGTGAAGAATGCCATGGGCTTGTATATTATCAGGTATGACTTAATGCAGCGTGACAAGCAGTAACGATCTGAGTGAATACAACAGATTGAACTAAAAGGGCAAACCTATGTACTCATGTATTCTTATTGCTTGCTGACATAGTTATATTACATTACCATTACATTACGATTTTGATGAGGGACTAAATGCTACAAAAACACCTTTTCAACTTTGTCATGTGAGAATAAGAGGATAAACTATCCCTGAAACTGCAGTATTCTTTGACAAATGCAGCCTAAGTATATACATGTTTAGGTATGTCCATTAATACATACAAATGCTCATACAACTTGTGAAAATAGAGATGTTATAGAGTTATTGAATCCCCTATAACTTGGGATGGGAGGAAGGGAATTCACTGAGTCTGTAGGTGCTCCTTGACTCCCCTCTGTCCCATTCCAGGTTAGAACTGTAAATAGTTATCATTGCTTTGATTATTAAATTGATGTCATGTTATTGATCAATATGTTATATTTCCAATATTTGGAAAATGTGTTTGCTCATTGTTATACTGGGCTTTAATAAATGGATGACTCTAGTAGCTTATTTTCCATTAAATTTCCAATGATTCTAAAGTGAATGGTTGTAATATGCTCTTATGTTAGGAATGTGCGAAATTCTTGTGTATAACCCAAAAAATTAAATAGTCTACACAAAAAATAATCTGCCATGTTTTCCACTAATTAAAGAATTGTGGCAGGACATTAATAACATAACTGGGAAACACCACTCTGTACCAACTGGGACCAGTGTCTAGTAACCCCTAGAGCTATATGGAAACAGGGTGAAGATTTCTTTTCCTAATGCTGGGATATAACTCACTTGTACCTAAATAATACAATTCATGTAAGACATTTACTGATTAGAACATTACCCCACTTTGAATCAAAGTTGATAAGTATTTGGAATACACAGTCCTTGGGGCTGTTTTGTATCCATTACTATAACTATTGTACTTTTTAAATAAGGAACCCTGCTGACATAGGTAAGCTGTCTTCTGGATTCCAGACAAATATTTTATACCTGACTATACTTTCTAATGACAGCCTCACAACTGTTCATGTTTTCACCAATATTGGCTAAAGGCTGCAGGAAGTTGATTAAATGTAGTGATAGAGCGGTGGTAGAAACACATGGCAGTGTAAGAAACATATAAAACATATTGTAAGAAAGAATGGTAATTGAATACAATTAACAACTATAAACCATAAAGGAGGGCATTTGCAGATAGGATGGTCTATTTAGAGGAATAGACCCCCAAGATTGGTGTACCGAGTAAAAATAAAAGTAATATGTCATTATATATCATGTATAACATGGGTATGGGTAGCAGATAATAGTATTGACTGTATATTCTATAATAGGTGATACCCCCCTGAATAGGGGCTTACACTGAGAAGACAAATGGTTTAAGAAAAGTGCTCCATATCAAACTCTATTTTATACACTACACGTGACATAAAGAGCATTAGTGACAATGGGCCTGATCCAGACCTATGCTAATGAAACACTCATGTGCGTAGCGTATTACACCAGCTTACCTGCGATGCACTCCCCTCGGCACTCCCCTTGGTCGTACTTAATTTTGCCTTCTTACGCCCAGCAAAACCTACCCTAACTTTTCTGATCGTAACCGTGGGCGTCCGTAAGCTCATTGCGTAGTTACGACACTTAGCACACCCATACTGTACGATTTAAATGCTTCACCCCGCCCTCGGTGCGTATTTATGGATTTCTTATGGCAGGCACGCCCCCTCCATTGTTGTTATGGGCTGGTACGCTCAAGGCCCATATGTTCAGAATTTCGTTGCGTAACATCTGCCCCGCACAAGCGCCTTAAGTTCAAATGGCTGTTTTTACGCTTAGGAACAACGTAAAAACGCACACGAGCGAATCAGGCCCATAGTCTCCAATGCGCATGCGCAGTGCGTACAAAACAGCGATTTTACGTCTCTGCCACGCGTAAATTCGCTCCGAAGCGTAGTTCTGGATCAGGCCCAATGTTCTCTTCCTTACAACAACCACTGGACTGCAGTCTTCCCGACTGTAGATCACATACTACACTTCTTAGCTTGAGTTTTGACCTGTGGTGCACCTGAAAGCCAGTGCCTGGCTTCCACCCTCACTGCTACCCCCCTGTCCATCTCACTCTCTCCCCATTGCCTCCTATCTGAACAATCTCCAGTGTTATTCTGTGAACTTGTAAGCCATTGCGGCGATACTAACTCTACAGTCCACCTGGTTTAACAACTCCACAGGATTAGTGGAACAGTGACTGCAACCTTTTCTAATAGCTTTGACTTCACCCGACCCCAACTGAGTTACATACGATGTGTATAATTGGAGGACTACTATTTAAATAACCAAGACTGCTTCCAGGTTACACCATTAGGTCACTTTGATAACCTACAGCCTTGCCTTTCCCATGATTCCTTACCTTCCTGCTTCTCCTCCACTTCCCTGGGTGTATGTTCATGCATTGGTCGGGCTGTGGTTGCCAGCTGATTGGCGACTGTATCACTGTTTAAAAAACGTTACAAATAAAAAATTGCTATTGGGAACAAGAACCTATATCCCCTTTCCCAATATCTACAGGCTGCTGTGAATACAGAGTAAGGCTGCGGCAGGTATATGGTTAGGGCTGGAGGGTTGGAGTTAGGGCTGAAGAAGGGGAAGGTTAGGGTTAGGATATGGGAAAGGGAGGGTTAGGATGACTCTTTGCAACTCCAGGAGTTGCATCTCCGTCACTTTATACAATGTAACGGCAGTCTGAATTCAGCCATTCTACAATGGTCTTAAAAGACTACACTCGTATTGGTCTTGTACTGTATTGCTGTTTGTCTTGGTGATTATTTCTGCACTTATTTGTCCTGCTGATATAGTCACCACAGCTGATACCATCCAGACACGTTGTGCTATATCTGCTGTGTTTTTCCATCTGCACTTTTTTGTCCTTCTAATATACTGACCGCAGCCAGTACAATCCAGGCTCTGTGCTCTCTATCATCATATTCCACCTGCACTTATCTGTCCTGTGGTTCCACTCACTGCAATTAGTATATACTCTGATTGGGGTATTACACCTTCATTGTTCACATATTCTGTACTTAGCTACTCATCAATGAATGATCTATCCCTCATAGGCCTCTCTCGACCCATAATATGACCCTGTATCTATTATCAGGAGGTTGTAATGAGAGAGACTTTAATGTGCAAATGTCAAATAATATGGGACTGCAACATGGGGGTCAACAACAAAATGTGTTTTGCTTAATGAACTTTTTTAAGGCATGCCTCCTGATAATAGATACAGGGTCATAGTATGAGTGGAAAGGGACCTATGATGGCTAGATCAGTACCTATTTATTTTACAATTTATATAATTATATAGTTATATAATTATATAAGTCTACCTTACTATCATCGAGATAGGTTAGGTATGTTGTCTTCCTCCTGAAACCCATGGTACAGACCCTGCTCAGGAGACATTTGCAATAGTTCTATGGGCCCAGGTGGAAGATGCTTGGCTGTGGATATCTAGATTTGTGAAGCTTAATATACACTTGTTGATTTGTATTCTCACAACTCTGGTTAGAGGGATTTCCTTTAAGACCTAACCTCAGGTCTCCAAAAAACAGATTTTGAGCTGATCACAGGAGGTGATTTTGATACTGTAGAGCAGGGGTGGCCAAACAGTCGATAGCAATCGACTGGTCGACCGCGGCCAGGTAACTGGTCGATCGCACCTCCCAAGTGTCCTGATTACCAATTCATAACTTGTCCCGAAAGATCAGACTCGCGGGACAAAATTGTGTTATTTTTTGGGTGTTTTTTAAAGCCCGTGCCGCTGTATATGCAGCAGGGCTTTACAATGCACAGTACAGGTAATACAGGGCTCCTATGGAACCTGTTATTGTGAATGGCAGTGACCGAACCTATGCAATCACTGCCATTCTACATATAGATTTGGTCCTACAGGGCTCCCGTAGGAGCCCTGTATTACCACTACCGCACCACGTGACCACCGGCAGACTGAGCGAGGCAGCAGCAGAGAGAAGGAGAAGACATCAAAGGTAAGTTTCTGAAGAGGCTGGAAATAAGGGGCAGACAATGGAGGCTGGACATAAGGGGCAGACAATGGGGCTGGACATAAAGGGCACACATGGAGGCTGGACATAAGGTGCGGACATGGAGGCTGGAAATAAGGGGCTGACATGGAGGCTGGATATAAGGGGCAGACAATGGTGGCTGGCTATAAGGGCAGACAATGGAGGCTGTACATAAGGGACAGATAATGGAGGCTGTACATAAGGGACAGATAATGGAGGCTGTACATAAGGGGCAGACAATGGCGGCTGGACATAAGGAGCAAACAATGGAGGCTGGACCTTTAAAGGGGCAGAAAATGGAGGCTGTACATAAGGGGCAGACATGGTTGCTGGACATTACAAAAGGCAGACATGGAGGCTGGACATTATAAGGGGCAGACATGGACGCTTACTATAGTAAGAGGCAGACATGGAGGCTGACCATAGTAAGGGGCAGACATATAGGTTGGAAGTTATAAGAGGCAGACATGGTGGCTGGGCATTAAAAGGGGCAGACATGGTGGCCAGACATTACAAGGGGCAGACATTGAGGCTGGACATTAAAAGGGGCAGACATGGAGGCTGGACATTATAAGGGGCAGACATGGAGGCTGGACATTATAAGGGGCAGACATGGAGGCTGACCATAGTAAGGGTCAGACAAAGGCTGGACATTACAAGGGGCAGACATGGAGTCTGGAAATGATAGCTTGTCTAGTTTGTTTTATGTGTTCATTGGCTTATAGCCCCCTAAAAATTATTGCATTCTGATTATTTTGGACTATGGTAGATCTCAAAAGATTTTTTACATTTAGAGTAGATTCCTAAGTCTGAAAGTCTGGCCAACCCTGCTTTAGAGGATCAATTCTTTGATAGGTCATCTAGACTCCCTCAAACATGCTCCCCCTGGTCAGAACTCCATCCTCGTCCTGTGGATAATCTCTGGCATAGTGGATCAATGACTTTTAATTTTGGGGTACAATGCAAGTTTTCTAGGGTTTATTATATTCTAAGCAAAGCCCAATGTTCCAGTTCTCTGATGACCATATAGGTTGCATATGACACACATGGTCTTAGCTCATGCTGTGAGTCAGATCTCTTTCCAGCTGCCGCTACTTTCCATATGAAGGTAAAAGTTGATTTCTCCCCTCTTATGTCTCCTTATAGAGATACGCAATACCACATTTTTTAAATAGAGATGTTAGAGCCTATTCTAAAGAAACATGGGAACATTTATTTTTCTTACATTGGAAAGCTATTTACGCGTGCATACCTTCTATACACTCCCCTTGACACACCCCTTGAATGTACGTATTTTCTCCGAGATCCACTTTCCAAACCCTACCTTAACTTTTGCCCACGTAACCGATGTCGTCCGCTCACGTACGTATGTGTAACACGTATTTACGCAGCTAAGCATGCCCATACTGTACACTTTAAATACAAACCCCTGCCTACATAGCTTATTTCAGATGTATTTTAGACGCATGTAAAATTGGCACGCCCACACGTAAGGATTTACGTGACACATACGTAAATGGCCTATACGTTCACATTTACACTACGTTATGGAGCGTATTTTCTATGGTGCGCATACGCAATACTTACCAAAACGCAATTTTACATCTCCGCCACGCGTAAATTCACTCACAAGTGTTGTTCTGGATCTGGCCCGTTGTCACTTATATTTTCAATGCATGGCTCCTTTAAACTTATGTGCTACACACACTTGAATAAAACTAAGGTTAAAGAAGTTATTGGTATAGAAGGAGACAAGGTTTGTTTTAAAATATTTTTACAATATATTCTAAAATGAGAATTTAGGTCCGGATTCACGGTTACGTAGTTTTCGTCTTACGTACGTTGTTTTAAGAATTGAGCTACTACGCATACGTAGTAACTTATTTATGCTACCTACGTACCATTTCTGCTTACGCAATCTACGTGTAGAAATGGTACGTAGATAGCGTAAATAAGCTACCTTAGGCACCAATGGCTTAAATGAAATATATCAAATTACCATCCTACTTTTTAAAGTTTATCAAATCATTACATAAAGTTTTATCATGTATGGAGAAATTCTGTGTAATGTTTTCAAAATCATTGATTTACCTATTAATATCATTGTAGGAAAAATTCGGATAAAGTCATTTAAAGTTTCTTAATATAATATCTTTTTTTAGACAGATGTTAAATGTAATATTGTGATGGAAATGTCTGATCTGCATGATTATCCTGTAATGCATATACACTAAATAATTTTCTTAATGCCAATAAAATGCCTGAAAACTGCATTGATTAATTGCTGGGTTATATCAAGCACGCATGATTTACTCCATCATGCGGTTATCCATGTGTTAGCTGGATCATCAGACTATTGACTAGGTGTAATCCCAATATAACTCCCAAAATCTTCATACCAGGTACATAACATGATCTGGATAACTGAAAATAGACACCCTTATTAAATATAATAAACACCATATAGTGGTTATATTAAAGTGATTCCTTCTGCAACAATGTTTAATATAACAAAAACATAAATTTTAAACTAAAAAAATACAGTTATCTTCTAGTTGACAATAATTGTAGCAAAAATAAAGGAAGGAGATTACAAAAAAAGTGTAGATTTATTTGTTGATTTTTGTCTAAGAAAATATAAACTCAAGAAAATTCAAGAGATGTTTAGCATACTGCAGTTCCCCAGGTTTTAAATAAATAATACATGGATGACATCTAGTGGACTGTTATACAAATTACAGCTAAACATGAAAAAGTTACAATTTGTATTTCACCAACAGAGCTGGCTCTGACCAACTTGGTGCCCTAGCAAACTGTCATCTGGCAGCCCCCTAAAAATTATGCTTATTTTAGTTTAGTTTTTTCATATCATTACTTTTTTTTTCAACTGAATACATACTGCTAAAATAAAGTTGTACATATGTACGTTTCAGTTTTTCATATGTATACTTTTATACATACACATACATATGTATTACAGATTATATATATATATATATATATATATATATATATATATATATATATATATATATTTTAAAGGTAATCAAACAGCCTTGTGACTAATTATTGCATCCATATACAGTAGTATACATAGCCATTTTCATCAGCTGTCATCAAAAACAGATGTTTGGCTATACAGCGATTGTGCAATGAATTGAGAACTGTTTTTAGGTTTAGCATCACGATGTCAGAATCAAAGAGTTAGCTGCAAACACATTGGGCCTTATTCAGAGATCCGTTTCTTTAAAGCACACAACACCCATGCACTCCCCTCACACGGACAGGTTGACGGTGACTTACAAGTGCCTCAAGCACCCTTATCTTTAAGTGTGTAGTTCTGAGCGTATATTACTTCCGTACGTGCGTATCTAACTAACCGCGCCCTCAAACGGTCATTTAAATGCCTCCTCCCACCCACTTACACAGATCTTTCTCCGGACGGATTATAAACACGCCCTTCCGTACAGCTCTTCCCATGTGCGATTCACAAGTCCGTGCCTAATGGACTTCCGCACATAAAATCAACGTAGATTGCGCAGATTTAGTTACTACGCATACGCAGTGCATCGGATCGTAAAATTACGTACAAAACTTCCCGAAAAAAACGGATCTCTGAATACGGTCCATTGAGAGCATGCGAGTAAAAGCCATTATCAAAGCCAAGAGTGGCTCAACCAAAGTACTAGCAGAGGTATATGCTAACATAATTCATGCAAAAGCTGGTATTGCCATTATTTTATCAACATTTTACAAGAAACTAACAAATTCCTAATTTATTGCCTTACCACTTTGTATACATAATTATTACAAGTCATAAAGATGACCTCGTTCCTCCTGACGAAGTCATCTTTATGACGAAACGCATAGAGGTTGAGACTATTCACTGCTAACCACCACGTGCAGATCGACTCACATGCTTCCAAGTGACTACCGCTCCAGCTTGCCCAGGATAACGGCAACAGACCGTGAGGTTGGATGTCCTAAGTCACCCAGTGTGTTGATATGCTCATGCTCAAGTTTTAATCCAGTTCGAGTTATATTTAACTTGCAAGTTTATCTAATAAAAGACTTTATTGCACTACGAGGGGCCCCCTTTCTATCAACAACAACTTAAACTAACCTCACTTTTTTCTGGGGGAGGTCTGCAAGGTGCAATGTTAGCTCTGCTCCAGGACAGGGTGGAGAGGGGCATTGGGCTATGCAGATGATACATACTGATAATGGCATGTCAGAAACTCACTTAGCATGCAGTGACTGGCAACATCTTCCTCCGACAGTGTCTCCCTCCTGCTGTTTGCATGTAAATAAGCCATGAGGAAAGTGCCACCTATAGTGGACACAACCTCCCTTATTCCTCACAGTGTTCTGACTGTTGCTTAACAGCAACAGCAGTGAGGCCTCTTTATTAGAAGTGTTAGGCTCCCTGCACTCTCCAGGCTATTTTTGCTCACTGATTATTCTCCATTGCAAATTTCTTAGTGCCCTTGGCCCAGATCCAGGACAACGCTTCTGTGCGAATTAACGCCTGGCGGACACGTAAAATCGCAATTTTATATGTACGGCGCATGCGCACAACAGATGATACGCTACGTAATGTAACTCTGAGCATATGGGCCATTCATGTATTAGTTGCATAAATTCGTACGTGTGGGCGTGCCAATTTTACGTGAGACAAAAGTACGTCTAAAATACACAATGTAGGCGGGGTTTTTCATTTAAAGTGTACAGTATGGACGTGCATAGCTGCGTAAGTCCGTGATGCCCATCCGTACGTGTGCGGACGATAGTGGTTACGCGGCCAAAAGTTAAGGTAGGGTTTGAAAAGCGGAAATCGGTCAAAGTACTTACATTCAAGGGGTGTGCTTAGGGGAGTGTATAGAAGGTACGCACGCCTAAATACGCTACGCTAGTAAACGGATTGCAAGCGGAGTTCTGGATCTACCCCCTTGTTTCCTGCCCAGTCCCAGTGTCTCTTTGTCCCTTGCCTACAAGTGCCTTCCTCTCTCCCTCTCCAGTCCCTGCCTCATTTAACCCTTTGTGCCTTTGCCCTTCTCCCAGTGCCTGCTTTGCTAGTGAGTGTCTTCTGAGTCTGTGAGTGTGAGCCCTTATTTGTGTTTAGTTTGTCAGCCCCTTTTGGTTCTTTTTTGTATCTTTTTCTATCTATCTTTTTCTATCTTCACCGTGGCTTCTCTCTTGCTCTGCTTACTTCCAGCTTCAAGTGTCCATAACTCCGCACATCAGAGAGGAGTAACAGGGGAGTTCACTCCCCTCTTCCATGCATAATAACAGAGCCCACATGGTTATTGCTGCTACTCTATTGATCATTTCATGCATAAAGAGAAGAGATGGAATTTATTAAACCTTATACTATGTATTTGCATTTACCGGTCAATCAATTTAAGGATGAAAACCAATAACATGGGAAATAATAAATAAAAACTGTATGTTATGTTTTCAACCAAAGCAGGTGATTCTAATATTTATCCAACACCTTTGTGCACAAACACCACAGACCGGATTCACATATCTGTATTTACGAAGTGCGCCTTTTTATGCACGAACGTAAGTAAGGCAACACCCATGACACTCCCCTCGCATGGATGGGTTTTCAGTGACTTCCGCCTCCATAGGGCACCCTTATCTCTACGTGTGTACTTACACGCATATGTTACTTACATATGTGTGTATCTTACTATACGCACCCTCAAAAACCCATTTAAATGCCTCCACCACCCACTTTCATGTAACTTGCAATCTGCGGAAGACAACCACGCCCCTCCATAGGTATGTCCCTTGGTGCGAATCACAAGTCCGTGCCTAAAGGACTTGCGTGCGTAAATACTACGTAATTTGCGTGGAAAAAGTTACCACGCATGTGCAGTTAATCCGCTCCTAAAAATACACACGCAAAAACTTACCTGTGAACACGGTCCCACGTGAGGAGTTTAGGTGTACCAGACAACATGGTCCAAGAAGCTTCTCAAATCTTTTTTTGCATCCTATGAATTTATGAACTTCCATCATAGAACATCAGCCAAAGAAGAAAACTCATAAGGAAGCCAAATATAGTGGAGTAGTTCTAAAATTGTAGACAATCTTAACTGAAAAATATGATATGCGTATAAGAAATTGATAAGACTTATCTGAGGGTCTTGCTGACATCCACGCCTCTGGTATATAGAACTCCTTTACCTACTTTTCTTTTATTAAAGAAATAAGAAAACGTAATAAAAATATACCTTTTCTTCAAAAGTGAAATAGATTTATTTTGCTGTACTCTGTCCTCAAACATATAGATATTTTTTTCAGAATGTGGTCTTTCGTTCTTATCTTCTTAATTGTATTGGATTTAGAATTATAATGCTAAAAAAAAACAAAAATAAAGTATTTTGGATTTATTTACATTTTGCATATAAATACAAGAAAAAAATTCTATAATCCAACGGAGGCAAAATATTGTGGTGTTCCACTTTGTCACATCATTTTACATTCGAAAAAAATCCTATACCAACCCCTTCTAGTGAAAGTGATCTGTTACTCTGCTCTTAACTATTTTATGTGTTGAGACCAGGACATAATCCTTTGGAGTCAGCGTGACTGAAAGCATATGGTAGATCAGGTGTTGGACTAGGGGGAAATAAAAAAATTCAACTGTCTTGTAGCTGTTAAGAGTCTGTGTGCTGTAAATTTAATGTGTTGTTGTAGAATGAATGTGTTTTCTGTTTGTAAGTCAGAGGTGGCCATCAAAGGATTGATTACTTTCAAAAAATATTTCTATTAGCAATGTTACCATTTTAAAACAGATATTCCATAAAAAGTAAAATCGCCATTGGCAGGTTCATTTAGTGTAGTCAAAAATCTGGTCAAAGTCTTGGGGACAGATTTACTAAGCAGCGAGAAAGGAAGTGGAGATGTTGCCCATAACAACCAATCAGATTCTAGCTCTCACTTTCCCATTACATACTAAAAAATGTCAGCTAGAATCTGATTGGTTGTTATGGACAACATTGCCAATTTTTCTTTTAAGCTTAGTAAATCTGGTCATTGAAGTTAACCGTGCTACAGACCGGATTCAGATTCCCGCACGCTTTCCGTATGTGCTGGAGTCACTCCCCTCTCTCTTACGCTGCCATAAGCCTGCCTAAACTAAAGCGTGCAGATCAGCGGCCCGTACGACCGCTGATCCGCACGAGTGTGAGATACCCCTCCCACACTGTACAATTATCATGCTAAGAGACTGCATAATAATGTGTTCAAGTACCCCTGTGGACACTTTGCTGTGGTTCTTTCTCTATCCTTTCTCAGCCAGCGCCAAGAAGGAAAGAGTAGAGGAGGAATTCAAAAAATGGCAATAGGTAAGTGATTTTATACATAGAAATATATATACAGATGAAAGCAATAAACAAAGGTCACATCATGGGTCATTACATCTTTTAAACACATCACATTCAGATCAGAGCACAAATTAAGCTGTAGCATCTTACATTCTGAAGGGTGTGTTGAGAAAAGGAAGGGGTAGTGGGATGTAGTCAATGTAGAGTAAGAGCATGTCCAAGCAAGTGCACCTGATCCAGAGCCGAACTCAGATGTAAAAAAGGGTTGTTTACATCAAAACATTTGAACGTGCTACAGGTCATGTCTAAGTCCAGGGGGCTCACCTTCTGCAATCTATTTCAGACCCGTTTTAGAATGTGACACATTTGAAATGAGATAAAAAGTGGCAGATATCAGTGCCAATGTATTGTAGTATTGTTGTGCTTTTTTTACGATGATCGTAAGTGTAAAAACGGCCATTTGTAGTTACTGCACATGAGCGGGGCAGATGTTACGCTCATCTTACGCTCAGAAATTCTGAGAATATGGGTCTTGAGAGTACCACCTTCTTAACTACGGTCAAGGGGGCGTGCCTGGCATACGATTTTCATAAATACGCACTGTGGGCGGGGTGATGCATTTAAATTGTACAGTATGGGTGTGCTAAGCATCGTAACTACGCAAGGTGCTTACGGCCGCCCGCCGTCACGATCAGAAAAGTTAGGGTAGACATTACAAGGGGCAGACATAGAGGCTAGACATTAAAAGGGGCAAACATGGAGGCTGGATATTAAAAGGGGCAGACATGGGAGCTAGACATTACAAGGGGCAGACATGGAGGCTGGACATTAAAAGTGGCAGACATGGGGGCTAGACATTACAAGGGGCAGACATGGAGGCTGGACATTAAAAGTGGCAGACATGGGGGCTAGACATTACAAGGGGCAGACATGGAGGCTGGACATTAAAAGTGGCAGACATGGGGGCTAGACATTACAAGGGGCAGACATGGAGGCTGGACATTAAAAGTGGCAGACATGGGGGCTAGACATTACAAGGGGCAGACATGGAGGCTGGACATTAAAAGATATAACATACTCTCTACTACTCACTGGCAGCATCCTATACTTGTTATATAACATACTCTCTACTACTCACTGGCAGCATCCTATACTTGTTATATAACATACTCTCTACTACTCACTGGCAGCATCCTATACTTGTTATATAACATACTCTCTACTACTCACTGGCAGCATCCAATACTTGTTATATAACATTCTCTCAACTACTCACTGGAAGCATCCTATACTTGTTAAATAACATACTCCCTATTACTCACTGGCAGCATCCTATACTTGTTATATAACATACACCTTACTACTCACTGGAAGCATCCTATACATGTTATATAACATACACCCTACTATTCACTGGAAGTATCTTATACTTGTTATCCAGCCTCCATGTCTGCCCGTTGTAATGTCTAGCCACCATGTCTGCCCCTTTTAATGTCCAGCCTCCATGTCTGCCCCTTGTAATGTCTAGCCACCATGTCTGCCCCTTTTAATGTCCAGCCTTCATGTCTGCCCATTGTAATGTCTAGCCACCATGTCTGCCCTTTTTAATGTCCAGCCTCCATGTCTGCTCCTTGTAATGTCTAGCCACCATGTCTGCTCCCTTTTATTGTCCAGCCACCATGTGGCAGTAAACAGTAATGTGGCAGAGGTTGATGTTAAGCACTGTTAAAAATAAAACATATGTAAAAAGACAAAACTGATAATATGGTCGTACTATCTGACTGCCAAGACATCTTAGACGTCCATTAACATTCTCTGTGAAAGCAGGAAGTTTATACTGTAGATTTGAAAATAATAAAAATTCTACCTTAAGTAATTGCTTTTTATTATTGGCTATAACAAGTCCTGTTTTTGATATTTTTTTAAGGTGTTTTATAAGTTACTTCTTTCACACATTAAAACGGTAGTTTTATTTTGAAGGCACACATCTAAAAGCAATAGTAGAGCACATTACACAATGGACCAGAGCTTGTGTCAGTGCATAAGCACTGTTGAATATGTTGTGACCCTTTTACCATCCCAATCCTGCTTCCCTATTGCAGCGCAGGCCATTACCATCTTCCTCTATGTCAGATTACTCAACATGGCTGTGAAGCCATGCTCCTTTTGTGGCACTCACAAAACCATGCCCCTTTTTAAAGAATTTTCTCTTTTTTTGGCCATTTTTTCAAATTTGTTTTAAAATTTTCAATGTGGAGGGTTTCTGGGCAACTG
>WWET01000332.1:685515-705674 GCA_011038615.1 Limnodynastes dumerilii
TATTAGTGTTGAGAGGTGATGTTTCCTATCCCAAGTCTAAATAACAGTGTGATAGTAAAGCTGGTCAGTATCTGTGTGCAGTAAGCAATTCAAAGATATATCCCTGCATGCAAAGAATACAATTAACTTGACTCCCCCTGAAATCAACATGGTTTTACCCAGGAGTAACTTTCCTCTCAATTTCCAGCTCCCTCGTAAGTTTGGATCCAGCCCCATGAGCCAACAAAGTATTTCTTATGTATAACATGTATAATTCTATAGTTAGTTTTTTTTTTTGTTTTTTTTAACAGGTACGTTTAGTTCTGTGTATTTGGCTATTGCAAGATTAAAGTCAGGAGAAGATAGAAAATTTGCCTTGAAATATCTAATTCCTACAAGTCATCCCAATCGAATTGCAGCAGAACTACAATGTCTTACGGTAGCTGGGTAAGTTTGTAAACCAAGAGTGCAGACTATTAGACCTTATTTTACAAAGATTTCAAAATGACTTAATATTAACCAATAATTTTCCATGATTATTTACCTCAGATTTGAATACATTCAATTTTTGTCTAAGCAGACTATTGGAATTCTTTTCACCGTGAAATCTGTAAACTATTTTGGTCTTTATATAATTTAAGATTGTATTTTCCTGTGTGAGCTATGTTTCTTCATATGCTAGTGGATGTCCCTCTGACCAATCCACTGTTCTATTTATCAGTTGTTACCTTTGCTGAGCAATTTAAATAGTAATTGGTTGTCAGACTTCTACAGTGAGCAGTATTCTGCCATTGACCTGTAATGTAAGAAATGTTTTTGTTTTGATGTTCCAAAATATGTTTTACCTTTTTAGTCTGTATTGTGTTGTGGGATAACAATACAGCTGCTGTGTGCTCTGCCATTGAGGTGAATTTCAAAATAAAAAGATGTATGCTGTAAGCTCACCTTCTGTTAATTTAGTGTGAGGCTAGTATATTTGACATATTGAGTGTTGTTGAATTTAATTTGTAATCTCTCTGTCATCCTATTTCGGGACACTGTGGGTCTGAAGGTGTAATCATGGACATAATCCTCAACATGTGGGTTCCAGTGTTGGGCTTCTAGATAGAATTGTTGACTGGTCCACAGGATCCAACACCAGGTCAGGCCCCTGTGACTTTTGCCCTGAGGGTTGTTCATACATGTAATGGCCATCCTAGTCGCTCTCCTTTGTTCTCAGGACTTCACAGTTGTTCTGTTACCTAGACAACCTGTTTAACGTCCATCTCATTTTATCCTAATATGCTATCTCTCCATGTCAATAATTTTTGGGGGAAATGTGTGGCTGGATCATAGACCTGTCCAAGCCTTCTTTAATTCCTGCTTATGGAAATTAGGGGTGTTTTGTTTTTTGCTCCTATTGGCACCAGGTGTCAACAGGAATTTGTAAAGTCTTTTGAGCCATTTCTGGTTTTGGATCTCCTTAATGTTACCTGGAAGGTATTTTATTCATCTGTCCAGGTTGAGGGTTTTTATTATGGTTTTTGGCTGGTCCTTTGTACTAAGCCACCCTGCTCCTGCTTTCTCTTTGATGTTTGGTTGTTGGATGTGATTGGTGCTCATAGTGGCTAGGTGGCCTGGACCACTTCGGTTTTTAAGACAATTGCTTTGTGCTCTACTATACACATGAACAAGATTGACTGACTGACCCTGTTGAATCTATTTGGTTGACTAGGCTGGTTCCAGTGGACATTAAGACTCATTCCATTTAGGGATGTTGGAGCTTTGTAGGTGGCCAGTCACTGGACTTTAGTAGAACAAATGCATGCATTTTTTGGAAAATCTTATAAGTTTATTATAGTGATTTTAACTTTGGGTGTAAGTTTATGCACGCAGCTGTTTCAGAGCATTCCCATACTTAGGGTCCGCTTTGTAATGTCTGCAGTGTCTGCTAATTGGAGATGCTGTTTCCTAAATAGAGATGGCCAAAAGCTCATTTTTGTCTGTGTCTTGAAAATAGCTATCATTCGAATATTTTTATTAAAGTGTGTGTGTGTGTTAGCCGCAGACTCGCCAGACAGGAGACTCTATGGGTAGTTTCAGAATTGGGAGTCTTGGGGCCAGGCTGTGGGGAAGGGAATCTTGGGGTCAGGCTGTGGGTAAGGGAGGTTTATTGTAATAGAAGGGGTGGGTTGGGGGTACGATAAATGCTCGCCTCACGCTGCTGTACATCCGTCTTCTGGATCTTCGATTGCTTGTCCTTGGTGGGACAAAAGCAATCAAATCCAGAGCAATTTGGAATTGGCTGCCGACCTGCATCCCCTGATAGGATGACAGCGAAAACTATTTCTTTCACAGTAAAATCCATTTCTCTAAGTAGTCAATAGGGCTTGTTTTTGATTTTTGTTTTTTATTTTTGTTTTTTAACCTATTATGCTCTCTTTTTGGGCTTGGTATGGGCAGATCATTCAAATTAACACTTAAAGTTCTTTAAGAACCATAACTCCAGGACTACCTACTATACCCCAATGTCTGCAGTGTCACTAAGAGAAATGAATTTTACAGTGAGTAATAATAATCCTCTTATTGTGTAGACTGTGTGTAGCAGGGTACTTCTGTTAAAAATGTGTTTACTACCTTTCCTTGAGGTATTTTTGGATTTTTTTTTCAATAGAGGCGAAGACAATGTCATGGGAGTGAAATACTGCTTTAGGAAAAATGACCATGTGGTTATTGTTATGCCTTATCTGGAACATGAGTGCTTTGTGGTAAGATATTTTTCCATATATTTTCCATAGTTGCATTGAAGCAAATAAATAGCAACTGAGGGTGCTTTTTTAAAAGTATTTGTATTGGTTGATGCATTTAGTGGGGCAATGTACACTTTCATACTGTAATTGTATTTGAAAATATCCATTGTTTTATTTATTTTTTGTCATTTGCACTTTTGTACCCCTATCCTTTCAAATCATGTATGAATATATTAAGAGAGAACTTTGAAAATAAGATGATGATCCATATTCTATTGGGCCGTCTGTGTTTATTTCACTGTCTTGCTTTTAAGTTTGCTTATGAACGCGTTATGGTTACTGCAGTTAAAGTTAAGATTAAAAGTGGACTTTTAGATACCACCACTTGGTGACAATTTTGTGTTGTGTTAGTGTTCTAATTGTGTTAGTGTCCCACTCTGAAGTGACTTTTAGAACATTCGTGTGGGTCTCTGCTGAGAAGGGACCTATTTTGAAAGGGATATTCTCTCCCAGCCAGCTCTGAACTGGCTGGCAAATTGATTTCTTTTGCCTTGAAGAGGCAAAGGAATCGATCCCCAGAGCACCGAAGGCAGCTCAAAATGGCAAGTGTAAATTTTACCCCATAAAAACGGGCAAGAATATAGAAAGAACAATACTAGCGCTACTCCACTAATAAACACTGCACCAAAAATTTAATATAAATAATGAATAAAAAAAGACTACATAAACCTGTAATGCTGAGAAGCCAAAAGACATTACAGATAGCTATTACTCATGCAATGTATGTCTAACATGTACATAGTAATAAAAAAAAATAAAAAAATGTTTAAACCATATTAACAAACACATTTGAATAAATCCAATATTAATATCAGTTGACCAACTATTGTTACTATGCTAAAAGGCTGGTTCTGGATGGAAAAAACCCTATAATCAGAATGGTTGTAGAATTCCGGATAGATAGGTTTATATTAAGCAGAATCCTATATCTGACAACAATGGGCTGGATTCACAACACCGGGCGTATTGCATATACATCCAGTGTTTCCTGATATTTGATACTGCGCATGCCTTTCAGACCGCATATACGCAATCTACGTAACGAAAAGTTACGTACATTACATGAAAAATATACCGCGTATGCACAGTATCAAATATCGGGAAACACCGGACGTATATGCAATCCGGCTCAATGTGCGCAAGTAGGTGAAATAAAATGATTCTGTAGTCAAGAGCCAACAATAGTGGAATAACATGTCCAAATACGGCGCTGGTTGCTGTGAAGCTCTAGGCAAATTGTAGGGACACAATGTTTCAAAATGTCAACCACTAGGATCCAGTATAAGCTCCTTATTGGTACTTAATCACAATATGGCACCTGGAGTGAATGGTCAAAAAACTCCTCCACAATGGTGTTCATCACTCTAAGCCTGGTAGCCCACTAGATTACCTTCACATTCACCGGAGGATGGATTAGTGACCAAGTCCCGTCCAATGTTTACACTTGGTGCTGCTGAGTTGGGAAGCATGCATGTAGGCGGGCGTTTCCGCCAAGGTAAAGTCCGTTCTAGGTTGTATGTCTCCTCGCTGTTTGAAGGGCAGGCAGTCCTAGAAAGCTGAGTGGTTTGGCAAAGCAGATAAAAAGGAATAGATGGGCAGTCTAATAGGGCTTCAGTGTGAACTCTGTTGACTCTTTTCGTCCAGACAAGACTTTTTCAAGACTATAATGGTATGTACAACCATATGGGCTACTTATATTTAAAGAAAATAATTTCTTAGGCAACCAGGTGAAAACATCTTTGTTAACCCAATCATTCAACATAATTTCCAACTATGACAAAATGTAAACAGCAATAAAAATAATAATTTAAGATCATAATCAGAGGATTTCCATAATTATAAATTCTTCTAAATTATTTAATATGAGAGAGATTATTATAAAATGTATATAAATAAAAAAATATAAAATAAACAAATAGTGATAATAAAAATGTAATTATAAAATGTAATAGAAAAAAATTTAACAAAGGAATCCTAAATGGGATATTTTCCAATAAACCTAAAAACAAGTAACAAAATTAAACCAAATAAGACAAATCATAAAAACAGTTTTTTGCTTTATAAATTGTACCCCAACCCTTTCTCTAATCCTTACCTAAATCCCATCCCCTCCCCTTCCATAACCCTGACCCTCCCTTCTCCAGAGCTTAACCCTAAATGTCCCCAGAGAGATTACTCGCTCACTCAATGCGGCGGGTTCTGAAAAGAATGGGTAAATATACTGATCCGCATACTTAACCATTTAAAAAGCAATTTTCTAAAATGGCTGTTTTTCGAAAGACTGCCAAAAGTGAGCTTTTATCTGTGTCTATTTCTAAAACCGCTATTTATGGTCGCAGACAGTCAATGCGTTGTGTGCTCCGTTTTTCTTAATTGATTGTCGTAAGTTGCGTGTTTTTCAAAGGCAGTTAACACTGGTAACCATATTCTTTATTTTCCATTATGCAGGATATTTTGCCTTCGCTCCATTTTCAAGAAGCAAAAGAATACATGTATAATCTCTGTAAAGCTCTTAAACGTATTCACCACTTTGGTATTGTGCACAGAGATGTTAAACCAAGTAACTTCTTGTACAACAGGCGTCTGAAACAGTAAGTTAATGCATGTCATGGGTTATCTTTGTCTATAATAGATAAATGCTGCAGCAGCTCCTTTGGGTTTTCATGCTAGCTTAGACTGTACTTTTTAATTGTAATTAGGGTATGGATTTAATGATAAATCTCAATATTCCAAGTAGCCTTGCCAAATACTACCATTTTTCATTCTATCCATTACTGCAAGGTGATTGTAATTAATTTTAAGTTTGTAACTCCTTTAATATCAAACAGACAAAAAAGGCACACCTATGTATACATCAATTTCCTTAGGCTTCTTGCTTGACTAATTTCAATGTGTGTTTCGTAACCTATTGGCTAAAACTAATATAATGCAATTTTTCTTCTGTTAGTGCTAAAATTTTAGACTGTAGATAGAAAAGCTGTGTGTTATAGGACAAATTTAATAAAAAAACTAAACTGGTTCTTATCATAAAATGCATCTTTGACCGTCTTTGTTTTATGCTAAATCTTAATTTGAAAGAATTAGGGCATTGTTTCAGTTTAATCATGAGAGTAGGAGAGGGAAGTTTTGTCATTTTGAACTTGTTTAGCAAAAAAAATCAGCTAATTTATAACAGAACTACTTAACTTAATACCACGTTCAGGTTGCCACTGCTTAAAGCAGGGTTTTTAGGCAGGGTGTAGAGCCAGGAAGATTTGTGGGGCTTTAGCTGAAAACACCGGCTTTTTTGATGAAAAAGCCGTCTGCAGTGAAAAAGCCGGCTTTTTAACTCAGTCTGAACGCGCCAAGCCTGCTGCTGAAAGTCGGTGTTCAGAGCCGGCTAAAACCCTTCTTTTTAGCTGGCTCTGAACACCGGCTTTCAGTAGCCAGCTTTTTGAAAATGGACCATTCAGATTGCGTTTAGAAGCCGGCATTTTTTCTACAGCTGTTTTGAACGGGGTATAAATTTGCAAGCTTACAGGGCAAATTCGATTTTTAGTTCTTTTAACATAGTCTGTTTTGGGGAAACCCTTTTACATAATGCTCTGTCAGATAAGAGAATGTAATGCATACATTGTAGATAACAAATCTCTCTCCGTAAGACTGACAATGGTGCCTCCGTAAGATTGACAATGGTGCTTGTTTTTATTTTTTAGGTATGCATTGGTAGATTTTGGATTGGCGCAAGGAACACCTGATACGAAAGTAGAACTACTTAAAGTCCTTCAGAGTAAAAAACAGGGGAGTTGCTCAGAAAGTAAACTTCACACAGTTTCAGGAAATATACCAGTACCTAGAGACGTAGTTCTGCCATCCTCCTCAAAACAGTCTGTTAAAAGACATTGGTCACATTTACAGATAATTCCAGGAAACAATGGAAAGGTTCTCAGTCTTTTACTTTCCTTTTCTGAATGCTTAGATACCAAAGCATGGCTAATATTCTAACTGCATCAATTATCTTTTCTGATACAAGTTTTTTTTTTTGTTGGATTTTGCGGATCGGGGTATAAATTTGCAAGCTTACAGGGCAAATTCGATTTTCTTTTAACATAGTCTGTTTTGGGGAAACCCTTTTACATAATGCTCTGTCAGATAAGAGAATGTAATGAATACATTGTAGATAACAAATCTCTCCGTAAGATTGACAATGGTGCTTGTTTTTATTTTTTAGGTATGCATTGGTAGATTTTGGATTGGCGCAAGGAACACCTGATACGAAAGTAGAACTACTTAAAGTTCTTCAGAGTAAAAAACAGGGGAGTTGCTCAGAAAGTAAACTTCACACAGTTTCAGGAAATATACCAGTACCTAGAGACGTAGTTCTGCCATCCTCCTCAAAACAGTCTGTTAAAAGACATTGGTCACATTTACAGATAAATCCAGGAAACAATGGAAAGGTTCTCAGTCTTTTACTTTCCTTTTCTGAATGCTAAGATACCAAAGCATGGCTAATATTTCTAACTGCATCAATTATCTTTTCTGATAAAAGTTTTTTTTGTTGGATTTTGCGGATTTTTTTTAATTTTTTTTCCTAGTTTCATCGTGGACATTGTCGGGGGGGATGTCTAGACATTTGGCATTGTTTGTACATTTACACTTGTATCTCCCTAATTGATAATAGAAGGTGGGTTCTAACAAATTGATTGGGTAGCAACAAATCTGGGTGCTCCTTCCCATGCTTGCTTCATGCCAGGAAGGGATTTTAAATGAGCACACTTGGAGGCTTGAATTTGTTTGCAGTTTAGGAGATTTACAGATAGTACGGTTTGAGATTTTAGCTTTGTTGAAATTATATTCAGGGACATAAAGGGAGAGAAGGATAACACAGCAGAAAGATTCTGGAGTTTTGGGTATTGGGAAGGGGAAATAAAGTTTATGATAAGGTTTCCCTTCGGAATTGTAAATTGTGGATGGTAATAACACGTGTGTGTCCCTTTACTGTAGATATTGAACAAATATCATGTCCTTTATCTTCCTTCATGTTTTCTAGAGTGTATGATTATAATGTTGTTTCTTAGGTTATGTAGAGAAGGCAAGTATTCATTTTGCAACTTAGGGCTTTCAAGTCTCTAAAAGTAGAGCCAGAAACAAAAAATGGTAAAAATCTCAATTTTAATGGAAGTTAATGAGTTCTTATTGATTTTAAGATTCTTTGATATTAAATGTTCTCATTTAAAATCTACCTAATTAAGCATTACCTGTTTTGTGAGCGTCCTGTGTACAAATCAGTGTTTATGATGTGCTTGTAATGGTTATTGTGCTGTCTAGACTGTTATTACACAAGGGTTTGAGCTTAAAATGGTGTATGCAGCTGTGCTTGCTCTATTTCACTTCCTAAATATTCTATTATATATTGTGAAATGTCATGACTAGAATTTTTATTGTATTCTTTGGATATGTCTTCTAGGAAGGCTTGCTTGGCGGATCTACACAAAGGTCTGTATTTGGAGAGAGGAATTTTAATGTCCACAGTACTGTTACACCAGAAGTTAACTGTGCAAAAGTAAGTTGACATATATAATAGCCCATATATAATCAAAAATGAGCATGCCTTTTGTGTATGGGGCTATTCACTTGCATTCCTTAAAATAACAAAGAAACCAATCTGTTACATAATACAATTAATTACTATAAATCATACATATTAGAAAAAAATAACATGAATTCTGAATTTCAGCACATAACATCTTTCCTGGTTGAATGTTTCTTGGTGTTCTATA
Source organism: Limnodynastes dumerilii (assembly GCA_011038615.1). Classification (NCBI taxonomy): domain Eukaryota; kingdom Metazoa; phylum Chordata; class Amphibia; order Anura; family Limnodynastidae; genus Limnodynastes; species Limnodynastes dumerilii. Next base: position 694,043 of record WWET01000332.1, read on the forward strand.
GTGAAGTAATTTAAATAAAAACATAACTTTAGTGGCTAAAGAACATTAAATTGCCACGAATGCCAAAGATTTAACTTCTACAGAATTAAATGCATACAAGCGTTGTAGTAATTCATTTCAAGAGAAAAATGCACTTTAGCAGCTAAACAAAGGGATGAGACCGTCCCTAAAAGGCAACAAATGTATATAACAAAAGCGCTGCAAGTGTATTTGATATTTCAGCAAAAGAGAATTTAGACTCGCATGGCATGACTCCCACTAAATGATATAATTGGTGAACAGGCAACTGTATGATTTAACCAGAGTTCTCTACTAGATGTGAATAGATATTTAGCAATGTCAGAAGTTGAAAGCAATATATACTGAGACTATATTAGTTGTAGCAAGTACAGTCTGTATGGCTATATGGAAGGTATCTGTTTAAAACAAAGCTTGTATTGGTAGAGGGGTAAGACAAGGATTGTACTTGACTGTATATAGCGGAGAATGGCCGGCTTCTTTGGCGGATAACAATACGTCTGTAGGCACTATGTTGATAATGCCTGGCAATTTTTAAGTTGTTTTAAATTCTGACATTGCTAAATATCTATCTATTGGAGAACTCTGGTTAAATCATACAGTAACCTCATCAATAACTGTATATCATTTTGAGGGGGGGCATATGTCACATGAGTAATAATATTTGTTTTTTGCTGAATTTTTAATGTTTTAATAAGTAATATAAAATACACTTGAAGCGCTTTTGTTATACATTTATACAGAACTAGCTGATGTTCCACTGCAGCTCTGTTCAAAGTAGTGAAGTTCTTTTGATAGGTTTAATGTCCGTGTCTAAAAAAACACTAAATATAAAACTGAACTTTTTACTTTTAATCTGAGCGAATCAATACATGTATGTTCCCCTTTGTGATACGGTGTATGATTTCATATAACACTTACAGAGAGTACCTAAATCATACCTTCAGTGGGTGTGCAGATGTTTGCTCCTGCTGACAAAAGGTGGATATAGAATAGCAGTTTAAATCATATTCTCCAAAATGTAAGGGCGGGCAAAACAGTTTACCTTGTGATTAAACCTGTTTAATGTAATTTGCAAAGCAGCATGATGTGAAACATGGTAAAACATACATATGCTTAAGGCATGCCAAGCAAATTGTTGCTGTTGGTTACAGAGGAATTGTTTCTTTCACTGAAAGTGAAGGAATTTTTCTTTTATGAATATCTCCATGTATGATATTTAGTAACTAAACAATCTCCAGACTTTTACTGGCGTTGTGCAACAAAGGCAGCGGGGGCTTTACTGGAACTGGGTTAAAGCAGACAGTATCTGGTTCTGATAGCATGCCCTGAATATTTGTCTATGTATATATCATCTTTCAAAGTGTAAGTTTCTTTCTCATGTATGTAGAACAGTATCTGAACAGATCAGACTGAGATAAGACAAGGGTTTCTTTGAGATTATGTAAAAGGCTTCTCTACCACAGAGATCTTTAGACTACTGCATATGTTTGTCATAACTATTTACCTATTTATGTGTGAAGTGTTTAAGATTTCAAAGGAATAACCTACAATTCAGACTTATGAAGGAGCTTGAAATTGAAAGGAAAGTTATTCCTGGGCAAAACCATATTGATTGCAGCTGAGTCATATTTCATCTATTGCAAACACTATTAGAGTTGAGTGTTTTCTAGCCTAAGTCTAACAGTGTAAAAGTAAAGCTGGTCAGTATCTGTGTACAGCAGTGGCTCCCAAACCTGTCCTCAAAGCTCCCCAACAGTACATGTTTTCCAGATCTCCTTGCTGGAGCACAGGTCTGTTCATCATTTACTGTTTAAAAGATCAACAGGTGGTATAATTTTATAACTTGTTCTGTAGGGAGATCTGGAAAACATGCACTGTTGGGGAGCCATGAGGACTGGTTTGAGAACCTATGTACAGTAAGCACTTCAAAGATATATCCCTGCATGCAAAAAATACAATTAACTTGACTCCCCTTGAAAGCAACATGATTTTACCCAGATGCAAGTTTCCTCTCTTACTTTGCTCCTTCTTAAGGTTGAATCAGGCCCATGAGGCTAGTGCAATTTGTCAAAAACCAAAATTCAGATCCATGCCTTGTGGGTACAATAAACCGTAAGACAACACGTGAAGATTTCAGAAATATGAACTATTTCCTATTGTATAATTGGAGAAGGGGAAGGTATGTGTAAGGGATAGTAGAGAGGAGTTACAGAATGGTCTGAGATTCTCGTCAAGATGAGAGCCTAGCATGTCAAGAAGTGTATTAGGGAGAGGTAAGGGCCGCCGCCCGTGGCAACACCCTATTATCAGAACAGTAAGTCAGTCTTTATATATGTAAGTGGATGGTCCTGCTGGATCACCAAATATGTAAAGGAGTGCTTAGATCTGAGTTGCAGCGCCAACATAGACCATTTATTGTAGATTTTTTGGCTTTTTTTTAAATGTATGAATCTTTTGTTTTGGTTGAAGCTGGGGTGTGCATATACACCGATAAGCAACACACTTGTGCTGGTGTCTGAATAAGTGTAGTGACCATCTTAGTGCTTTTTAGCGTTGTACAGCATCTGGAAACTTTCACTGCTCGTAACGTCAGCAATGTGAACTAATATATACATTTCTACTAATATAAACGTTAGGAAAGATTGTTTATTTAATGCTGCTTAAGAATAACATTTTAACTTGTACATTGAAGTTATCAATAGTTTAATGAGTGGCAAAACAATAAGACACTTGTTTAAAAACTGTAACTGCTTCATTACAGAACATAAAACAGTCCAAGACATTGGATGCAGATAAAAAATTGGCAGTAAGAAAAACTGTTTCTGCAAAAAACACAAGTGGTGGGGTGGCCAGGAAAGCTGCCAGCACATGCCCAGCCAGCCTGACCTGTGATTGCTATGCAAGAGATCAAGTCTGCAGCATTTGCCTTGCAAGGTAATGTATTTTGATAGTGTTGTAAAACTAAGAACACTCTGTAGCAGCGTTAGAAGCTGTCGTAATTGTTTACCACAGCTAGCCCAGCTAAAGATACTCTATCAGAATTCAGGCCCTGATTCACAACACCGAACGTATTGCATGTACGTCCGGTGTTTCCCGATATTTGATACTGTGCATGTGTAGTTTATTAGTAGTTGCATATCTATTGGTAATAACATTAATGACTTCAGTTAAAGAGATTAAATAGACAGTTCAAGCCCACGTGACGTAATTGTCTACTTTTGCTTAGTTTAAGTGGGATCAGCCAGTCGTGCAAAATAGGCTACGTGTATACATGGAGCAGTCCTGTTGCAACTCTTAGGTTTTGATTTTGGGTTTCAAATAGAAAATAAATTTATGTAGTATTAATACGTGGTTTCCAAGCACTATATATCATTTTTTCTTTTGCGTATTGCTTTTTGCCATTTTATATCTGTTTCTCAAACACCATGTTATACTGTACACTGGTTCACAAAATAACCAACACAAGTAGTTTTTTTTGCTTTTTTGTTTTGTCAGTATTTAGTTTAATGACTTGCATCAATGTCGTTTTTTTTTCTTTTTTTTTTTTGTTTTTTTTTTTTTTAACTTGGTTTTATTAAACAGCAAATAGTCATACATGGATAAGCAAAACAATACAATTGCTGTTGCATATAAAAGTGAGGAACAAGCATATATGACACAGAACCATTATATAAACAGATATAAGATTACTGTTTTTAATTTCAAATTTGGAGGGTGTTAACTGAGGAGTTGCAATTAGGTTGGTTAGGGGTCTTAAATAGCAAGATTATGGTTGAACTTGCTGCAAAAGCCAGGGAATCAATGTCATGTTAAACATAATACTTTTTTTTTTTATTTATTTATTTTCTGGATAAAAACCATTAAATTGTTGCTTAACATTTTCATTCATTTAAAGATGTAGACAGGTTGCACCGAGAGCTGGTACACCTGGTTTTCGTGCCCCTGAGGTACTGACAAAGTGTCCAAATCAAACAACCGGCAAGTATATATTTCACTTCTGTTTAAACATGTACATGAATGTGATCCACAGAGATGTTGTCATTTACGTCTTTGCTTTTTGTTAGCATCTGAGTGATCTAATATATAGATACACATAAAGAGACATAGTTATAGGTGTGTGTGTGTATCTAGCTATATATCTAAATAAACAAATGGGCCATGTGGCTTTTATGCTATCACTTTTTATGTCTCCATCTCTCTCTCTCCTTGCTTTTCCCTTCCCTGCACCCTGTTCATTTCACTTACCTCCTTAAAGGACTATATGCAGACATGGTTACAATAGTCTACTTACACATGCGAGGTGCATAAGTTGGTTGAATGGGTTGGAGGGCGCACGTTTGTAACAACCGTCGTACAGAACTTCCGTATGATTGCATTTTAAGAACAAAGGGGTAAAGCATATAAAAAGTGTACAGTATGGGTGTCAATACCTACTTACGAGCGGATCATCAGTCATATGGACTGCTGATCTGCAAGTGTGATTTAAGACAGCGTTATGGCAGTGTAAGTCACACTTTTACGATCGAGAGAGGGGAGCATCAATGGTGGAGTTCTCTTCTCTCCCTTGTGCAGACTGACGGACCCCCGCACATATGGAAAATATGCGGGTGTCTGCATCCAGTCCAAAGTCTTAACTACTTCCTTTCTTCTGCGACAGTGTCTTAGTGACTTTGACGTGACCTTAGTCACATCAGCATTGCCCTCAGTCCCAGTTTCAACGAGCAGAGAAATAGGGGAGAAGGGGACTTATTTTGGAGACACAATTGAATATCTCATTAAGCATTCAATATTGTGCTGTCCGTTTTAACAGCTTGTTAGGATTGTATATTTATACTTTTGTGTATTTATCCCGTGACACAAACTTTATAAAAAAAAAAAGGAATGACCATCCATTGAATATTTGACTAATATAATGTTCAGATGACTGATTACTAAAACAATAGAAATATAATAGCTATTCATCACTTGGAAATGCAGCTGATATGTGGTCATGACCATATTTTTTATACTAAAATTAATGAATTTTATGTAAACTTTTCATCAAATCTTTTTTAAAAAAAAAAAAAAACCTATCGTGAAACAGGATTTAAATTGTGTTTTATACGTGTGAAACACTCTGAGGTCCCCCCCAAAAAAAAATTCGCACAATTCACTTTGCACCGCAAATAACACGGGTGTAAGGCTAATTGAATCGGGACTCTGTGGTTAGTTTTGTGACTTGAATATTCCAGTCTATGTATTTCACTGCAGCACGCATACAAATATATGAATCTATTGCCTGTTGTTAAACTGCCCACTTAGGCCCGCACTTAAGCTATTTTGGATGTTTTATCCAGTTTAGTAATTTATTTCATTGTTTTGGGGGTAGGTTAGGTAATCTGTACAAAGTTCTTATATTTTAAAGTAAGGTTAAGTTTACTTAACAGTAATTTTTTTTATTAGTAATCTTCATTGGCGCACTTGGGTAATCTGTATAGAGTAAAGGAAGATTTAAAGACTATCTTAACTTTTCATTGCAGCTATTGACATGTGGTCTGCAGGCATCATTTTCCTCTCCCTTCTCAGCGGAAGATATCACTTTTTCAATGCTGCAGATGACATGAATGCTCTGGCTCAGATCATGACAATCCGTGGTTCCCGAGAGACTGTTCAGGCTGCTAAACACTTTGGTAAGCCTTACTGGCTTTTTTATTTTTCATATCTATTACAGTAAAAAAATTCTAATTTTGAATAGTTATCATTGATATTCATTAAAATACTGAAGCCTGTTTTATAGAGGGCACCTCCTAGCTACAATAATACAGTAATGAAAAATATAGGAGTATGTAAACTTCTACTCGTTGAGACAAGAGAAAAAAGTAAACAGGTTACAAGTGAGTGCACAAGCTAGTAATCTTAAAATTCACAGTCTTTATTGCAAACATTAAAAACTTTGACAGTGGTTATTTTGTATTGTACAGAATGACTTTCCCTTTAAACCCAAAAAATTATAGTACAGAGTGAAAAGTGTGTATGAAAATAACAATCCACTACTGGATATAGATCTTATACAAGTGCGGTCTTATGTTTAACTATCAAATAAAGTTTATAGAGTATACTGCCAAAAAAAGCAGAAGCTGGCTTAGATTAGGTGGTTCAAGAAAAATATTTTTTTTTCACTCTGATAACAGTAATGATTACTAAGACTAAGATAATGCTTGTGCTTACAAATAAAAAATCTGCCACATTAAACTAGATATCACAGGACCGGATTCAGATTTAATAGCAATACCTTGTGTGCGTAAGTGACCTGAATTTACTGGAGGGCGCATGCGGGTGGGGGGAAGCATGCTATGTGTACAGTGTGGGAGGGGACTCCCACACTAGCGGATCAGCGGTCATACAGACCGCTAATCCGCACGTGAGACTTAATGCAGGCTTATGGCAGAGTAAGCTGCCATAATGCCCGCGTGACGGGGTGTGCACTCCCCCTCTGTCTCGCTTAATTACAGGTCTGAATCCGGTGCAGTTATTAGATATCTGTGTTAGTTAGCACAGTTATGCTCATACTTAAAGATTGATGAATGTGTCCATTTATAAAGAAGGTAAATAATGGGTTACTGTTCCTTACCACAATTAAATGGTATTGCATAATTGTGTGTCATTAAAAATGTTACTATAAAGTTCCCAATAATATCCTTTTTAATACCAAAAGGATCAGGATTCATCTCTAAAACCAGTCAAAAATCCTAAAGTTTCTTAAAGTATGTCGTATACGTGACTGGTTTAATGGTGTGACACTGCAAACACCAGAAAGCCCAAAACATGATCCTCATATTTAGAGGATATGATTCAAATGCATGTATTATAGTCAGTAAATCTGTCTACATGAATCCTTGCTTTAACGTATGCATACATTAAAAGTTCATTGGACAAATGAGCTGTCATCATAGTAAGCAAAAGTATTTTTTATTTTTTTTTCACATTTTTTTTACATCGGAGACAAATTTCTAACTTAAAATGTAATTGGGGCCATTGCTATTTGATCTAGCAATAGATCCTTTGATTATAACACTGCAAAACTGGCAACCATTCCGGGGCCTGAAAGTGGGAGAGAAATTAAATTGTATGCCTTCGCAGGTGATATTTTATTATATTTATCAAACTCAAAAGATATCTTGGTCCTGCTGTTATGTAAAATTCAGGTGTTCGGCACTGTATCAGGCTTTACAGTCAATACCGAAAAATCAAAAGCACTATGCCTTTGGCCAGCAGTTGACACCAAATTGGGGGAGACTTATTCCAATTACTTGGGTGGCTGACTACTTTAAATACTTGGGAATATTAATACCAAAAAATAATGCAAACTTATATCGTCTAAACATTACTGAGAACATAGTGCTGGGGGGGGGTGGGGGGGTGGAAGTGACTGCCAATATCACAGGTACTGATATTAGAAAAACCAATTACATCTTTAGGAGATTTATATGGTGGGGTAAACGGGCCAGAACTAGCTTCAACCCTGATCTAACGACTGTCTTAACTTACCAGATGCCCATACTTATTGCAAAGCAGTTTTATTCAGGCATCCCAAAGATTGGCTGCATAAAATAGATATATAGATACCGGTCTGGAAGAGCATTTCTTGGAGGGTGGCAGTTTGGTAACTTTTTTTGCATACCTAAAACTTCCACTGGTTGAGGGACAACCCCTTATTATGGCAAACAAGGAAACTTTGGAAGTCATTGTGTAAAAAAAAATGGGTGTTTATAACTGTAATACCATCCACTTTACCACTGATGTGTAATCCTATGTTTCAGTCTGGTAATGCCTCCTATCCTTTCAATAGATGGCAAACTAAAGGGATCACCTCCATACACCATTTTTTAAATAGACTTGAAAGTAGACTCCTCACATTCCAGGAGATGTCTGATAAAAACAGAGATTTGAATCTTGGCCAAATGGCCTTCTTACAGGCCACACGTTACCTAGGCATGGTTTCAGTTTTCACATGTGAGGACTGGAACAACGGCTTAGATTCATTTCTGCTAATTCGCCCAATCCAGCTATTACAACTTTCTCAGGGAACAGTTTGATTATAACAACTCCTCGTCTGGACTTTAATCATGGTCAGAGGTGTTTCCCAATCTTACATGCTCGGATCTATTTAAAGCGTTTGTAAAATCCTGCCAATTGTTGCCTTCTAGTGTCTATATGGAGTTGTCAGTGTTTTTCATGCAACACATTTAACACCAAGCAAAAGATTCAAAATGGGCCTATTACCCTCTGGCCTATGGCAACGAAGGCATTGATTGAACACTGATTTGTATCATTGTCTTTGGGGCTGCTCTATCCTGAGACCATATTGGTTGGCAATTAAAAGAAACTCAGAGCTTTGTTTGGTCAATAGGCTCCCCCTTACTGCAGATTGGGCTACATTGGGGACTCTATCGCCAAATCAAAGAGCCTCAAGGGTACTGAGACGTCTGCTTTTGGCAGTTAGTGCTGCAGCACGCAAAACAATTCTTCTTAAATGGCTTCATACCACCGAACCCCCCCTTGTCATTATTCTTAGACAAATTAGCCTTTGAATTCCATATGGATTGGATAGAAACGATTTTAAACAAATCAAACAAGGTGGAAGTGTGTTTTGAAACATGGGAAGGATGTATTGGTACTCTCCCTATACAAGTTAAGAGACCGCTCCAAAATTGCTTGAAAGAGAAGTGGTACATGATTAGGGAATTAATGGGGGATCCTCCTACTGTCATAAACAATTAATCAGTTTGCGTTCCACCTTCTATGGAAGCAATATCCTGGTATTCAGAACACTTAGTAAGGGTTGATACAACAGTTTACAATTGGCTTGGAATGCAAATGTATTTATTAGCTGGTTAGTTTAACAAGACAGACAATCTGTTACTCAAATATAATACTTGTAAATGTGTAGCTCATGACTGAAAAGCTCATAACTGCTATACGTACGGACGTAAAAATGTTTCAAGCTGTTTAGCTAATGTTTACTTTCTTGCTTAGAAATCTGTCTAAGATCACACATGTCTGTATATGTTTGTACTTTCATTTTGCTGCAATATCTTGTACAATTTGTGTTATAAATAAAGGCTTTAAAAAAAATTTAAAAAAAGTAATGGGATGGTTAAATGGTTACACTCTGCAAAGAAACTCTGAATTTCGAAAAAGGGACATCTGAAAAAACTTTTTCGAATGTCCCTTTTTCCAATACTTACCGTGATCTACTTTTTTTTTAATGATATATTGGTGAGCTATAGATTTTATGCATTGTAATTTTAAGGTATTATATGTAACTTGTCTGTTATGTTCTAATTAATAGAGATTTTTGTTGTTGGCTCGTACATTATATGTAGTTCCCCATGCAGTGGATTGCAACTGTTTGGCCTAAGCCCTGGTGGTGTTCCAAACGCTTCTGGTCAGTTGATAGCACTTGGTGTGGCTACATAATTATCATATGCCAGTGTCATACTGTCACAGCCAACTAATTTGGTAGTTAACATGTTGCACCTTTTATTTATTTTTATTTTTTTTGCTATTTTGTTCAGCTTGCCTACTTGACACTAAACCTGCATAAATATTTTATTTACCCAGGTAAAACAGTGCTCTGTAGCAAAGAACTTCCTGCAAAGGATTTAAGGACATTATGTGAAGGACTTAGGAAGTTATGTACAGTCCCTACCTCGAATAGTGAACCAGAAATTCAGAAGCAATATGCTGCATTGCAAATGAAAGCTTTGGAAAATCAAGACGGATGGTTTGTTAAAAAGACTTGTGTCCCACCGCCTTCTGATAAAGGTTTCGCCTACGAGTCTACTTCAGAGAACCTAGAAACCGAGCAGTCTAATATGAATGGTTGGGACAGGGTGCCTGATGAGGCTTACCATTTATTAGACAGATTGCTGGATATGAATCCAGCTACCCGCATCACAGCAGAAGAAGCTTTGTGGCATCCACTCTTTAAAGATCTAATTGGTACACCCTAGGGCAGAGGGCTACATTTTTAAGATTTTGTATATTTATGATTTGTACTTTATAGTTATTTATTGCAATAAATAAAACCATTGTCTTTTCTAGTGTCTCTGTTTAATTAGAAATGTGCAAGACATAAAGTGATGCATGCACACTGATAATCTCTGGAAGACAAATATTTTGCACTGTCCTGCCAGCTGACTTCATGCTTCCTTAGCCAGTAAACATTTTTTGGAAAACAATCAATTTGTGAGCTTAAACACTTAACTTAGAATGCACAAACTAAAATATTTCTTATTGCTCTAATTCTTTGGTGTCCATATAAGGTGACTATATGGAGAAATATTTTTTTTCTTTGCGATATGGATAAAGAATGATTCTTTCAGTATAATCAAACTTATTTAGTTTGATTCTCTTAAGATTTAGTAAGTAATGTAGTTTTTCTGGCACAGCCTGCAGTAGAAAAATGCTTGCAGATGTTGAAGTATTGATTGCATAAGAAGTCAAAACTCAAAGGCCCTGGGGCCCATATCCCTGTTATTTCTGCTGTTTATGTAATTTCAACACAGCACTGAAATGTTATTTATCTAAAGGAGCGGAGGCCAAATTTGGCAAGTAAACGTATCTGCCAGTGCCTACAGATGTATTGTTTCTCTGGGCACTTGCTCATGCAGTCTATAGGTTTTGCTAAGTTTTAATAGCAACTTCCTACTCACTTTTTTTTTTTTTTACTTGTTTCCTGTTATTATTTATTAAGCATTTATATAAAAAGTCAATGGTTAAAAATAAAACAACTTGAACACTTACATGTGTGATCCATAAGTGCGGATACACATGTATCCGCTTCTACTTCTCTGGTTCCCTTCCCCGCCCCTCTTTTGCCATAGGCAATCTGAAGTCACAATGGGTATTTTTTACTCTTAAGTAAGGAAAAAAAGCATGGACAATTCCCAGCCTAATCTATATCACCCCCACCCACTTTACCTAACTTCCACTGGACGCTGCCATATCACGCCGCCTTTTACCTAAAAAACAAAAACTTCAGTCTTTAAAGACTATAGTTGACGTGTTGTAGGGCTGCGTAGATTGTGTAGTCAGACTGATTACGCATGCCCAGTTTAAAAAAAAAAATCAGGTGACTATGCACGTAATAAGCCACTGCTGCTTAGGTGGGACTCGGCCTGAATGCCAATTTATACATCATTTTAAGAGGTGGGCAAGGTAATGTCTCAGTCCATATGGCCAACCTTTCTCTTACCTCTAGCTGTGATCTATTGCCCTCCATCGGTTTATCCATGTGGGGGCTCTGTATGATGCTGGCATGAGCTTTAGTGGGGCCAGCACTGCCTTATGGACCTGTAGCAGTGTGTAGGAACACTGCACAGAGGGGTGATCATGGTGGATATTTATAGAAGCATTACATTGCTGGAGCATGTGTGACGACTACTAAGGGTTTCTAAAATCCCTCCATGGACATTTTTCATGTAATTCAATTTAGTAATATTACATGTACACTGGGGATGACTTGTCCTTTTTAAGATATGTTATAGTATTTTGCGAGTAAAAGCTTTTGGAAAGTCTGATGAGTGAGACATGCTGAAGGCATTTACGTATTGGATTTTAACTTAAC
>WWET01000332.1:714748-729768 GCA_011038615.1 Limnodynastes dumerilii
CAGATTTGTTTACTGTTGCCATAGCAACAGTAGACAAATCTGCACCAATCAGGAGGTGATGTGAAAGACCCGGGTTGAAAACAACCTTGGACCTTTCACATCACCACCCTTCCCGGGTAGGACCTGGGAATAACCATTCTTTTTTCCCGGGTTGAAATCCCAGGTCTTTTGACCCGGGTCCACCGTAAGTGCACCTTTCACATCACCACCAAATACCCGGGATTTTGCCGAGACCCGGGTTTTTGGGTGGAAAATCCCAGGTATTTGGTGGTGATGTGAAAGGGGTGTAACAAGCAACACTGTAACAGTAGGTTTTCAATTAGGACTAATTAAATACAGCTGTATTCAACACATATCTTACAAGAATCTTTCATTTATGTGAAAAGTTTATCCTACCTAACAACTGATCTGCTTTAATGTAGTTACTTGAATTGGCTATTGGAATCTATATTTAAATGTTGCGACATTTGACTGTAATTGTGTTATACTTACCTTGTGTATTGACCTTGTACTGTAACAGTTTTGAGCTTCTGAAAGGTTCTGCAAAGGTCTTCTTTGTGAATGGAGTATTTCCTCAAGAAAAAGAAAAACAAAATACAACCTCCCCACTTCCAAATACAAGTATAGCACAGTCCAAGCTTTTAGTCCTGATTATCTCACACATGCCATTATTCATTTGGACATCCAGGTTCCAGATTTGCAGTGTCTATTATCACCCTATCATTTATCCATAACTTATCTTTTACCTTTGGGCAAGCTGTACTGTGCTGTTTGCACAATTGCATAATTTTTCCATACCTCAATAAATAACATATGCTGTTTCCCCAGTCTATTGCAGGACAAGAAAATCCAGACTTTAAACTTTTGTAAATAAGAAAATTATATCCAGTGTCTTGTTTAACAAGAAACTTTTCCTGGAAATTATTCAGTTGTTAAGTACACAATGAGAGGTTTTAATTACTGTGCATTAAATCTGTCAGAAACTATATCATGGATTGTATGAGCTGGATTTCACAGACACAGCGTCACTGTCTGTACAATAGGTTCAATAAAAAGAAACCCTATTTATTTATTCTACAGTTGCCAACATATTAAAACATTTTCCAATGTGGTGCTGAGCTCGGTACATCTATGCACCAATACTATCTAGGTCAGTGATAGGCACCCTGATGCTCTTCAAGAGCTGCACTCTAATCAATCAAATTGCTGCTCATTAGTTTCAATCTTGGCAATAAGTTTAAAGAAAGAAAGATTCTTTTTCAAATGCAACAGGGCCTGATCTTCACTAAAGCCCCTCATGGTGCGGATAGGCTTGTGTGTCAGGCACCCAGCAGGTTACGAACCCTAGAAGTTATCCCCAGGGGAAACAAAGCACTAATAAATAGATATGGTTAAATTCAAAAGTAATTATTACTGCAAACAATAGAATAAAAGTAAAAGTGGAATGTAAACTAGGAGCAACAATAACAATGACAAATTCAGGAACAATACAAAAATAAACTACAGGTTATAAACACTACCAAGTACAAATACAAATAGAAATCATATGGAACACTGACTACAAAGTAGAAGTAGCCAAAAATACTAGATGCTAGTGCACAAAGGTAAACTGAATACAAATATACAGATATACACAAATACAAACAGGAGTCATAGATAACAGAGAACACTAGAGCACAAGAAATACAAAAATACAAATGAACTTAAATATATACAAAAACCAAAGTGTTACCAACATAGGCAACTGGTTCACAAAGGTACAAGGTGGTAACAGCAGGACTGGAGACACAAGAAGCAAGTAAGGCAAAGAAGGCAAAATAAATCCAATAAGATGGGTGCCAACTTTTAGAGAGAAATGACGGAAAAAGCTGATAAATACACAGAAACACTATAAAAAAACAACAAAGTTTTCCACAATCGCTGGTTAAATAGGTATGTGCAATACCTAAACAACAAAACAATAGGATAGCGTGGCTATCTTTATCCTAAATAAGGCGAAATGACCAGCACCTGAGTTAGTTAAACGAAGACCATTTATCTTAGCTGCTCAGGTGCTGGAAATTAATCCCAAAGCCAAAGTCCAAACAGCAGCCCCTAAGGGCATGTCAGGAGAATGTCCACACTAAACAATGAGTCCCACAGCAGCCCCTTGTGGCAGGTAAGGGAAATGTTCACCATGTAGCATTGGTCCAAATCAAGGGGAACTAGACCACCCCCCAGCTCACCTTAAGCACAACAGTCACCATCATCAAATAATGTATTTTATTGAAACAGTGGGCCGTATGCAGAGCTCCGGCTGCATTGCAAATGCGGCCGGAGTTTTGCGATATGCTCTACTGCGCATGCGCAGTAATTTTGTAACGTAATCTACGTTACTTGTTGCAACGTAGATTGCGTATACGCGGTCTTCTGCATACAGCCCAGTAACTTTACAAACAAATATTCTCTTTATAGGTAAAACAAACAAAACAAAACAATACTTCCAGGAAAAATGGTTTATCAATTATTGTAGATTAGAAACAGCTGACAACAATGTTAATACTGTAGGGAGCAGGTAATAAACACATAATAATAAAAGCAATGTTTTTTATTTCATAGTTAAAGAAATGTAGTATTATAATGGCATTTAGGGCTATATCAGTAACCATAACTGGGCCCAGGGTTCTATTGAATATTCTTTGATTTCAAGCAAACTCACCACACACACCTTTTCCAAAGAGCCACAACACAAATATTCCTAGAGGTGGACTTTCTAAATATTTTATTATGTGATTTAATTTCCATGATGCTCACACTTTTCAGATTTTACAATCACTTTTTCCATAGTTTTTAGTGCAGTTCCTGGAAATATGTATTTCAGATACAGATGTTGGGCCAGATCCAAATTTAAGATGCCAAACACAGCAGCAGCAAAGATCCCTTGCCAAATAATAGCTGGATCCAACCTATTAGTAAGTCTGGATATGGTCTGATATGAATGATACATGTATATATTACAGTCCTGGAGGGACATTCAGCTGGATCCGGACTTAAGTAAGTGCTTGAAATTAGTTACTCCTAGGCTAAACCATGTTGATTGCAGGGGGAGTCAAGTTAATTGTATTCTTTGCATGCAGATAAAATATGACTCCCCTGCAATCACCATGGTTTAGCCCAGGAGTAACTAATTTCAAGCACTTACTTAAGTCTGGATCTAGCCCAATGTAACTCCATACATTTTACATTGACCAGGAATAATAATTTTTAAACATTTTTTTTTTGTTGTATTAGGCAGGGCCATCTTAACAGTATTGTAGGCCCTGGGTAAAGCAATGCATAGGGGCCACTACCAACCTATTCACAGGAATAAAAATGTAACAAAAAATGTAGCCATGGACGACCCAAAGCTGTCTGTCTGCTTATAGTGCCCAGTGGAAAAGGTGGCCCTATTATTAGGATCTAAATTCATTGGCGCATTTGGCATTATATTAAAATGTATTTTCTTATATTCCATATTCAGTTACCCCTTATAGAGCCAGATCCATAATTATTGTTTTTTTGCAATCACAAATATTCAGAGGGATCTGCAATTACTGGAGATCAAATCCAAAATTTTAAATTCAGAGGACATCATGTGGAACATTATAAACAATGGCCCGATCCTGGGTTAAGTCCGAACAGCGCGTACGTAATTCCCCTGTCTGGAAGGTTGTGCATATGCGACATCTTAATGGTTGGTGTATGTTATGTATGTTACGTACGCCGGCTGTTACGTTAAAGGGGTTTTCCCCCCTTTTACAACAGACGTATCTTCGCCGGCGGAGATCGACATGTTAATGAGGGGACGGGGCGTAGACCTGGTCGTAAAACTTAAGGTAGGAATCTGGACACATAATTACAGAGAGCAGGAAGTGCAGGGGGCGTGCACTCTCCGCTATGACCATGGCCGTAATGACCTTGCGTACCCGTAATGTACGCGTAGGTCAGGATCTGGCCCAATGTTAAAGTTGTGCAACAACTTACTGTGTGCAATAAGCAAAAGTAAATATTCACCCTGAATGTTAAGAATAACATTAATTTGACTCCTATGAAATTCGGCATGGTTTGCCCAGGAGTAACTTTCTGCCTGTTTTTCTCTTATATTTAAATTCTGGATCCAGTCCTGGGTCACACTATCCAATGGATACTAGTTGTAACCAAACTGATAAGTAACTAAAGCTATTTATAAAAGAACAAGATAAGTGAACTGCTGGTAACTAATGAAAATGAGAAAACACCAAGGGGCAGATTTACTAAGCTGTGGGTTTGGAAAAGTGGAGATGTTGCCCATAACAACCCATAACAACCAATCAGGTTCTAGCTGACATTCTCTCTACGTAATAGTTAAATGAGATCTAGAATCTGATTGGTTGCTATAGGCAACATCTCCACTTTTCCAAACCCGCAGCTTATTATATATGGCACCTGCATTTAGGTGTTTTTTTAGACAGTTTGGAAATAGACGGATTTGAAAGTCCCACACTGCCAGAGGTTATAATGTATAAAGACATAACGAAGGGCTATATTATATGTTTAATTAGGTTTTAGTATTTATATTTTTTCAGAAGGGCAACTTTAAAACTGATGGCTTTTGCTACAAAAAAAGGTGTTGGTTTAAAGGTCAATCATAACTTGTCCCAAAGTAAATTAGTGCCAAAACTGCCAGCTATGTGGGGGATTTGAAAGATGAAAAAATGCCCCTAAAACCCCTTTTACATTATACCCGGGTTATTGACGGGGCAAGCCCCGATGACCTTGGTCGAGACGCAGTGTACTACCTTGACCTGGGAATTGGACATGGGAGAAAAGCAGGTTTATTCCCGACTCTGTCCCAGTTGGAGGTGCAGTGTGAAAGGTGGAACCTGGGTTTTTCAATCCGGGTTGCACAGAAAACACTTCATTGGCAGACCCAGGTCCCGAAATTTCCTGCAGTGTGAACAGGGTCATCTCAGGGTCTGGGATAATCTGTTGACATGGCAATATCCCAGGTTCACAGACCCGGGATATTGCCAGGGCTGTGATGTAAAAGCGTTATTAGTAAATTTTTATGGATAACAATAGTATTTTGTAGTTCATTTGCACCAGCATGCCAATAAAAAAGGTTGTAATTTACAGCACCTGAATATTTACATAATGTGTTTCTTGGGAATTTTTGCTATGCTGCAGGACTGACATGATTTACATCCTGAACTTATGTCTGTAGGCTGTGTGCTGCATTGTTTTCTTTAAATGCAGGCTGTGTTACAGTATGTGTGGGATAATAAGTGATTGTATTTTATACCAGCATTTTAGGACCTTATTTTACCAGGTGAAAGAATAGGATATCCAGGAATCATTAGATATTACAAGGGTTTTCCATTGCTTTGAAATATATGGAGCAACACTTTTCTCTCTCTTTAAATACTGTTTTGCAGATGTCCAGAAACAATAAGTAATAATGAATAACAATGAATACAGTTTGGAAGTTGTTTTGTGTTGCTATATATAAGAAACTCTAAAAGTTACCATATGTATTTACATGTGTTAGCTGGAACAATCAAAAATTCTGGAAACCTCTAGAGAAATGAATAAAAACAAATGTGCAATGTATTACAACAAAAATCTGAAAGGATGCAATGAAAATATGGAACAACAAGGTTTTGGATGGTACATACCGTATTTTAATTTACATATTAAGAAATCATCAGAGAGCCAGCTTAATACTGAGTTCATGGGCTGGATCCCGTATTTTGTCTAATGTGCATGCGTTGTTGGATTGCAGAAGCTTTTTCACACTGCGCATGTATGCAAGACTAACTTGTATAACATTTGTGTCTGGACTGGCCAATGTAATTATTTCTGGAAATCAGTTGGTTAAAGTCTAAGGAGGCTTCAATGACAAGGCTGCTACATAGGGCCTGATCCAGACCTACGCCGATGCGCTGTGCTTACTAAAGCACAGCGTATCGGCGTTCACTTTCCCCGACACTACCCCTGTGCGGGCGTATGGCCCCTTCTTTACGCCGGCTGAAGGCTACCCTAACTAGGAAGGAGCCATAGCCCTAGGAAGGTGCCATACGCTCGCATAGGAGCGTATGGCCGCCTATGTCTATGGTGTATATTTAGTCATTAATGCATACTTAGTATATGTCTATGGTGTATATTTAGTCATTAATGCATACTTAGTATATGTCTATGGTGTATATTTAGTCATTAATGCATACTTAGTATATGTCTATGGTGTATATTTAGTCATTAATGCATACTTAGTATATGTCTATGGTGTATATTTAGTCATTAATGCATACTTAGTATATGTCTATGGTGTATATTTAGTCATTAATGCATACTTAGTATATGTCTATGGTGTATATTTAGTCATTAATGCATACTTAGTATATGTCTATGGTGTATATTTAGTCATTAATGCATACTTAGTATATGTCTATGGTGTATATTTAGTCATTAATGCATACTTAGTATATGTCTATGGTGTATATTTAGTCATTAATGCATACTTAGTATATGTCTATGGTGTATATTTAGTCATTAATGCATACTTAGTATATGTCTATGGTGTATATTTAGTCATTAATGCATACTTAGTATATGTCTATGGTGTATATTTAGTCATTAATGCATACTTAGTATATGTCTATGGTGTATATTTAGTCATTAATGCATACTTAGTATATGTCTATGGTGTATATTTAGTCATTAATGCATACTTAGTATATGTCTATGGTGTATATTTAGTCATTAATGCATACTTAGTATATGTCTATGGTGTATATTTAGTCATTAATGCATACTTAGTATATGTCTATGGTGTATATTTAGTCATTAATGCATACTTAGTATATGTCTATGGTGTATATTTAGTCATTAATGCATACTTAGTATATGTCTATGGTGTATATTTAGTCATTAATGCATACTTAGTATATGTCTATGGTGTATATTTAGTCATTAATGCATACTTAGTATATGTCTATGGTGTATATTTAGTCATTAATGCATACTTAGTATATGTCTATGGTGTATATTTAGTCATTAATGCATACTTAGTATATGTCTATGGTGTATATTTAGTCATTAATGCATACTTAGTATATGTCTATGGTGTATATTTAGTCATTAATGCATACTTAGTATATGTCTATGGTGTATATTTAGTCATTAATGCATACTTAGTATATGTCTATGGTGTATATTTAGTCATTAATGCATACTTAGTATATGTCTATGGTGTATATTTAGTCATTAATGCATACTTAGTATATG
Source organism: Limnodynastes dumerilii (assembly GCA_011038615.1). Classification (NCBI taxonomy): domain Eukaryota; kingdom Metazoa; phylum Chordata; class Amphibia; order Anura; family Limnodynastidae; genus Limnodynastes; species Limnodynastes dumerilii. Next base: position 722,030 of record WWET01000332.1, read on the forward strand.
TCTATGGTGTATATTTAGTCATTAATGCATACTTAGTATATGTCTATGGTGTATATTTAGTCATTAATGCATACTTAGTATATGTCTATGGTGTATATTTAGTCATTAATGCATACTTAGTATATGTCTATGGTGTATATTTAGTCATTAATGCATACTTAGTATATGTCTATGGTGTATATTTAGTCATTAATGCATACTTAGTATATGTCTATGGTGTATATTTAGTCATTAATGCATACTTAGTATATGTCTATGGTGTATATTTAGTCATTAATGCATACTTAGTATATGTCTATGGTGTATATTTAGTCATTAATGCATACTTAGTATATGTCTATGGTGTATATTTAGTCATTAATGCATACTTAGTATATGTCTATGGTGTATATTTAGTCATTAATGCATACTTAGTATATGTCTATGGTGTATATTTAGTCATTAATGCATACTTAGTATATGTCTATGGTGTATATTTAGTCATTAATGCATACTTAGTATATGTCTATGGTGTATATTTAGTCATTAATGCATACTTAGTATATGTCTATGGTGTATATTTAGTCATTAATGCATACTTAGTATATGTCTATGGTGTATATTTAGTCATTAATGCATACTTAGTATATGTCTATGGTGTATATTTAGTCATTAATGCATACTTAGTATATGTCTATGGTGTATATTTAGTCATTAATGCATACTTAGTATATGTCTATGGTGTATATTTAGTCATTAATGCATACTTAGTATATGTCTATGGTGTATATTTAGTCATTAATGCATACTTAGTATATGTCTATGGTGTATATTTAGTCATTAATGCATACTTAGTATATGTCTATGGTGTATATTTAGTCATTAATGCATACTTAGTATATGTCTATGGTGTATATTTAGTCATTAATGCATACTTAGTATATGTCTATGGTGTATATTTAGTCATTAATGCATACTTAGTATATGTCTATGGTGTATATTTAGTCATTAATGCATACTTAGTATATGTCTATGGTGTATATTTAGTCATTAATGCATACTTAGTATATGTCTATGGTGTATATTTAGTCATTAATGCATACTTAGTATATGTCTATGGTGTATATTTAGTCATTAATGCATACTTAGTATATGTCTATGGTGTATATTTAGTCATTAATGCATACTTAGTATATGTCTATGGTGTATATTTAGTCATTAATGCATACTTAGTATATGTCTATGGTGTATATTTAGTCATTAATGCATACTTAGTATATGTCTATGGTGTATATTTAGTCATTAATGCATACTTAGTATATGTCTATGGTGTATATTTAGTCATTAATGCATACTTAGTATATGTCTATGGTGTATATTTAGTCATTAATGCATACTTAGTATATGTCTATGGTGTATATTTAGTCATTAATGCATACTTAGTATATGTCTATGGTGTATATTTAGTCATTAATGCATACTTAGTATATGTCTATGGTGTATATTTAGTCATTAATGCATACTTAGTATATGTCTATGGTGTATATTTAGTCATTAATGCATACTTAGTATATGTCTATGGTGTATATTTAGTCATTAATGCATACTTAGTATATGTCTATGGTGTATATTTAGTCATTAATGCATACTTAGTATATGTCTATGGTGTATATTTAGTCATTAATGCATACTTAGTATATGTCTATGGTGTATATTTAGTCATTAATGCATACTTAGTATATGTCTATGGTGTATATTTAGTCATTAATGCATACTTAGTATATGTCTATGGTGTATATTTAGTCATTAATGCATACTTAGTATATGTCTATAGTGTATATTTAGTCATTAATGCATACTTTGTGTATTACTTAGTATTTATTTTGTGAGAAACGCTAATTTTAATATGAAATAGGTAAAACTCAGTTGAGCTTGACAAAATTAGAGCACGGTTTGGGACCTAATCCTAATCTCCGTTGGTCACATGACTTCTCCAAGCTGTTTAAGGAAGTCATGTGATTTTCTGACACCGCGCATGCGTGTACCAGATGTTTCGCAACTGATCTCCTACTATAGGAGATCTGTGGGGAGGAGGTCGTTCCAAGTCATTCCAAGACTGCACTGGATGTAGGGACAGGCATGCAGATAAAGGTGAATGGTACAGAGAGTTTAGTTCAGGTTATGGATGCGTAAATCGTCCAAAGTCCACAGGAGAGACTAGGGAGATCACTCCCCTCTGTCGTGTGGAACACGCACAGAGGTCTGTAATTTAGCTATGAATTTCTACACAAAGAGAGTATAGAAACATAGCATTGGAATGCTGATAAGAAACTAATGGCCCATCTCTTCTGCCCATTTTTGCTTTGTTTAAACCCAGGACCCTATTGCTCTGCTATAAGCCTTCAACTACCTCTGAGGAGAAAAACAGTATCTAAAAAATTAGATAAAATATGGTATACAAAAAATGGGTTAAAAAAGGAAAAAAAAACCCTTACAATAGATACTAAAAATAAAGTCACTTTTTAGCAGTTTCTGTGCAGGCAGCAACTACTATAAAAGTTATGGTGTGTTCAATCTTCTTACTGTTCTTGTATCTCTCGAACATGCAAAATAAAATTAAAAAGAAACATGGTGTAATACGTTTCATATAAATTTATTTCTTAACACACATCACTTAAAAACATCAATAAAAATGTCAAGTGGTAAATTAAAATTTTTTAGCTCCAACACTACAAAATTCCCTGCGTACCAGATAGTGTCCAGATCTTTAAGATGGTAGTTCCTGTAGGAATGGCCCGGGTTTCCACTCCCTCAGATGATCGTGGCAAAGTCCGTGGCTAGGTCCTCCGTGTCGCCTAATAGATTGGCTCCACTTACGCGTTTCGTACCCTCCGGGTTTCTTTTTTAAAGTAATCTTTCTCAAAGTCATCACTATAGAATACCATCTTAAAGATCTGGACACTATCTGGTACACAGGGAAATTTGTAGTGTTGGAGCTAAAAAAATTTTATTTACCACTTGACATTTTTTATTGAAGTTTTTAAGATTTGTGTTAAGAAATAAATTTATATGAAACGTATTACACCATGTTTCTTTTTAATTTTATCTTCCATGTTCGAGAGATACAAGAACAGTAAGAAGATTGAACACACCATAACTTTTATAGTAGTTGCTGCCTGCACAGAAACTGCTAAAAAGTGACTTTATTTTTAGTATCCATTGTAAGGGTTTTTTCCTTTTTTAACCCATTTTTGTATACCATATTTTATTTAATTTTTTAGATACTGTTTTTCATACATATTTTTATAGTTTTAATATCCGTTTTTCATATATAGTTTTACATGTTATTTCTGTAATTGAAAGATCGATATTTATTGCATACTGTTTGTTATTGCATGGGATTACACATTGCTTCGTAGTTTCAATTTGTATGTAGATAATAGAGCACAGAAAGGTGTCAGGATAATTTCCTTTCTAAATAACTTGTATATTAGGGGAAGTAGAAACCCCTAGCCTGCCACCATTCTGCAGCTCATTCAGCGCTAGTTTTCTTCCTCAAAATTATTTACATGTATACACACAGAACTGGGTGAATTGACAAATGAACAATTGTGGTGTATAAGCTCACTGTTCAGTAGTTTGTGGTCCAAAAGTCCAGATTTGGTCTGTGTGTTTGAAGTATAGTTCACTCGTTCACTTCGCGTTCTCCCGCTGCACTTGCGGGTCTGTGTCTTTGGTTGGGGCGCCTCGTGCCTGCTGCGCGCGTCTAGTTGGCAGATGTGTCACTCCGTGTTCTCCTCTAAGATCTCCTCAGATATAGTCACACCAAGCCTCGACCCGTGATGGACGTGGTTATCCATGGTGATAGGAGTAAAAGAACAACAAGGGCCACATCATAGTGCAGTAATATTTAATAACGGAAAGAAGTGAATAATAAATTATACTCACAAACAAACTGGACATTAAAAGATAATGTGAAATACGCACAATTAAAATCATTCCAGCGTAAGCACCGTGGTATCTGTGTCTGTATAACCAACGCGTTTCGTTGGACTCAGCCAACTTCTTCAGGGTTTATAGGTGTACTGGTGAGAGGGGTATTTAAGGTATACCTGTGTAGGGTCCGATTCTCATTGGTTGATAATAATTCCTGTTCCTATTGGACAATCTCCTAAGTCCTTCCACATGATTATTTAGCAATATATTAAGGGATTTATGGAAATGGTATATTGAAAAATAAATTATTATCTATTTGGTTATTTATTTATGACACTTAAGTGAAAGCATACTATAAGGGAAACAAATGTTAATGCTGTATCTGTATGGTAACCGGACATTGCTCAGACATTGTGAAACTACAGCAAAAATGTTAGGTGTTCCTTCCTTACAAATAAAGGATAATCTTCCCTGCCTAAATATTACTTCTAGTGTGACATTCTGCTGCCCGGGGGATATGTAGAGGGGAATAAGGGTTTAATCTTATTCAAGTCCTAATTTTGTTATACATGGCACTTTTCAGCAGTGGACGTCCTCGATAGCTACATAGTATTGTAAGGGGCAAAGACTCTATAACATCACTATGTTCAAAATGACATTGTTTCTTTTGTCATATTATCAGGATATACTACTATGGCTTATGTTGGAGCCATAAAAGGAACTAGGGCATAATTAGAAGGGCTTATTTCAGCGGTAGTCTTTAGCTCGTATTAGATCATTGTTATGAGCGTGAATCAGACTGTAAGTGACGAGTAGGCAAGGGAAGACACAACTAGTATATGTATCGTCTCAATAATCTGCTAAGAGATGTATAGGAAGATATTTTGGTGATAAGCATGCTTATTTATCCTTGAAGGGTCCTGTTATTGGATTCAGGGAAAGTCTCCTACATAGGGAAGGGTAAAAGAATAATAATAGCTTATTTCTTACTAATGTACTCGTTAGTTCGTTCTGTGGTCTTAGTTGTTTGTTATAGACTATATGATATATTTTGGCAATGGGAAACCTATAATTCTAACATGTTATATACATTGAATGGTACGAACATTAGTGATTTTATATGAGGCAGGGAACAGTCTGCAAGTACCCACAATACTGCTCACAATAAAACCGACATACTGCAGAACAAAAACATCAAACCATATATCAGAGAATTGTACATAAATAATAGGAGAACATAGTGGTCCTAGTATGTCCGTTTTTTCCAAAGGTCTCTTAAAGAAAAGAAGCCAATTCGAAGTCTATATTGAGACCTTTTGGTGTCAGTGTTCCCAATGTGTAGATCCATTTGCTCTCTGCTTGGTTTAGAGTCCTCTGGATATCTCCTCCTCTCCAGTGTCTTTGAAGTCTTTGTATCCCAATGAATTTCCCAATGAAATACAAATAAGATACAATGGGCTCTATTTACTAACTTCATTTTCAGGTGATAATGCCTGTTTTAACACTAAAACGTTCATTATCATCTGAAAATGAACTTTGTACAATTTACTAAGCTGCATTCACCATGGAAATCTGCTGTTTCCATGGCGATGCATACACACTTCCTAAGTCTTCGCTGGCCCATTGATCTTAACGGGTGCCGGCACTACATTGCAATTAACTATCCCTCAGTGCCGAAATTATCATTCGGCACCGAAGGTAAAATGTGACTTCATACCAGCGATCTCCCCATATTCCCCCCTTTTCCTCCCCCTAATAACAGCTATTAGGGGGAGGAAAAGGGGGGAATGTATGGGGAGACCGCTGGCATAAAGGAGGATGCGGTCATTTAAAAAAAAAAGTTAAAAAAAAATGTGTTTTTTTTTTAACCAAAAAACTTAAGGAAAACATTAAAAACACTAAAAAAGGTTTAAAAATATAAAACTCACCAGTCCGGGAGACGCGTCCGACTCAGAAGATTCCAGCCCCGATATGAAAACCCTGCACATGCGCAATGGTTTTTCATATTTGGACTTAAAATCTTCTAAGTCCGGCAGTGTGATCTCTGCGCATGTGCAGGACTTAATTCGATATGAAGTGGCCTGCGATGTGGGCAGAGCACATCGCGGGACTTCGAGGAACCTCGGCGGAGGGGTGAGTATTAGTAAATTTTAAAGGGGAAGCTGCCAGGCTCGCCGCGAGCACAAGCGAGCCAGGAGCAGCATAAATCCCCTGAGAAGCGAAGAAAAGGTAATAGAGCCCAATATAACAAATACAGCAAACATTAGTAAAACACCACAGAGCAGGCTTACAAGTCCCCATATCTAACCATCACACCTGCCTTTACCACTGGCTCACACCACCATCTCTTCCATGTTGCTGGGCTGAGTCGCCTCACTATTCCTCCATTTACTGCACACTGCAGCTCTACTCCCTGATCACTTTTTCCTTCCCCTGTTAGGTGAAGCTATGATGTAACCAGCCCTGATTGGCTTGCCAGTCCGCCCATCATCCTCAGGATTTCCTCCCGTAGGCGGGGCTATGACGTGGTGAGCCCTGATTGGCTCAACAAATACATTCGGTCAGGAAGGAGAATGCAGAACAGGTTTGGAAGATTAAAAATCTTTTTGTCAGTTTGGACTGTGCAAATTTATAATGTTTTGTGTAACCTGAATTGGTCTGTATAAAGGGACCAATAATGAAATGGTTCCATCTAGAGTATAAATGGGATGATGACCAACACTGTAGAGATCTGCAGCTAATCTAAGGAATATTTGCTAAAAAAAACCACCGTAAGCTGCAGATAAAAACAAAATAAAACATAGAAGAATGTTCACTGTTTGCCCCTAATAACTATGAATACTTACTGTGTGGTTCGGTCATGGTTTAAGAGGTATATTGTGTACTTAAATGATTTCTTAAATTTTGAACGGCAACCTCTTGTTGATTTACCAGCTTATAAATGCAAATGGAAATATGTATTGCGTTGTTTATTTATTTGGTGTATGTTTGTTTCATGTGGATTTTTTATTTAGAGCAAAGCTCTCCTCAAATACCTTGCAGATATTGATAAAGGTCTGCCTTTTGAAATGATACAAATTGCTACATTTTTAATATGGATCTATGGTGCACGAGAGGAGGAGAGTCTGTTGGAATGATTCAACTAATTAATTAAGCGGCAGCTTTGTTCCCCTTTATATATCCGGCAACCTGTTAAACATGGATACTTTGCTTTGAAAAAGTTCGCTGGCTCGAACGAAACGCGTAAGCTTACTGGATGACCACGTGGAGCTAATCTATTGCACTACAGCACTTTTTGCATTGGACACTTGAATTCATCTTACGGGAGATACAAGGCTTTACTGGATACAGCATTAGGAGCACGGAGTAGCGCGGAGTAGCGCTATATAGAGGGTGGCCACCTTTAGCAGCTGAACCTGGGAACGTGCCGCTAGAAGGACCTGGGCGCTTCTTTTCCAACTCCCGTAGATCGGGTAATACCCAGCCTGCACACACCTAAGCTGCTCTGTTTCTACACCATCTCTCTGCCTCTGTACCCGGCAAGCTATTTAATCTCCCATTGCAATATTAACTTTCCTTGCAATTATTAATGAAGGATCTTTACAAACTGGGGATATTTCCTTGCTTCAATTGATCTGATCCTTAAGTGCATACATGCTCCATTGGTATCTTATATGGAATTTTACGTTTTATTTTCTGTTTATTATTAATAAATAATCTATTTTACAACAGGTTGCCGTTTTATGTGTAGTCCATCACAGCCAGCCTATTTATGTAAATACTAATAGGGTAATTAGCGCTGTTACTTTGTTTCTTATTTCTTG
>WWET01000332.1:730886-744004 GCA_011038615.1 Limnodynastes dumerilii
ACTGTTGTCTTTTTTCAACCTCATCAACTATGTAACTATGTAACCCCTCTGCACACAAAGTCACACAATGTTAACCTCCCTTTCCCTAGCTCACACTAAATGAATGCCCTCTCCTGATCACACAAGCTTCAAATTTCACACTAATTTAATTCTCCTTACTCCAGTACATACTGAATTACCCCCTAACAAATTAACCCCTTCCCTCCAGTTAACAATAAGTGAATAAAGCAACCACCCCTACAGCTTTACACAAAATCAACCCTTGCATATCTGACTCACTTTAAAATAACACAAACCAACAACTCCTACCTGTCTATTGTCTACACTAAATCAGCTCTCTCTGCATGATTTCACACATGTGACTGTGTACACATTATATGAGTGGGTGGGGCCTCTGTTTCTCAGCTGTAGTCTGTCTGATCAGTCATAGATAGAGCTTGTTGTTCACTGACAGTCCAGCCCCCATAAGTTCTGGCTGTACCCCCCTGATGGTGACTCAGGGTATGCAATGTTTATTACCATTTTCCAATTTAACTGCAATATATGAACAGTTGTCAAACCACTGATCCTCAAAAAGTACCCAGCAACTGCATTGTTTAATTGGTTTTGCACCTATTGTTGATTGATTCCATCATGATATACACAAGAATTGAGGCCATTGCCTTTATATAACTCAGAGAATAATACATGTATACACCAGATAAACAAATAGGGGCTGATTTAGAGATGCACTTACACCTTTTTTTTTAGGTGCAAGTGTACAGCTTGGCTAAACCATTTTTCAAAGTAAGGGATGTTAATTAATTTAAAATCTTTTGCATGCAAGGAAAATACATTACTTTTACACATAGAACTAAAATGCTTTATAGCTTTATGTTTATTCTATAAAATAGAGTTGAGCTAAGAAACCTCACCTAATTTGAATTCTTGTTTTACAATTTAATTCTGTCTCCCCTTGCAATTCAACATTGCTCAGGTCTACACTTGCACCTAAAACAAGGTGTAAGTGCAACTCAGAATCAGCCCCATAGACTAAATAGAGGGAGAAGGAGAGGGAGAGAATATCATTTAAGGCTAAGTGCTTTACTATAGGTGTAGTATGTCATTGCATGGCACATTTTCCATAGGATAATGGATAATCTGAACTCTCCGGAATCTTTTCTTTGATAATTAACTTCAAAATATTATATTTAAAAGTGGTTTCAACTGAAAACTAAATGCAGAAGAAATTATTTGGAAGGGGGTATGCACATCTGGGGGCTGATTCAGAGCTGCACTTCCACCTTTTTTTAGGTGCAAGTGTAGACCTGGGCAATACCATGTTGAATTACAAGGAGAGGCAATTTTAAATTGTGAAACCAGAATTAGAATTAAGAGGTGACATTTCTTAGCTGAACTCTATTTTATAGAATAAACATAAAGCTATGCAGCATTTTAGTTCTATGTGTAAAAGTAATGTATTTTCGCTGCATACAAAAGATTTTAAATTAATTAACACCCCTTACTTTGAAAAATGGTTTAGCCGAGCTGTATACTTGCACCTAAAAAGAGGTGTAAGTGCATCTCTGAATCAGCCCCCTGGTGACAACTTATATAATAAATACTGAATGATGATGAAAATAATATTAATGAGGTAATATAATATGCAGTAATTCTGAACACAAAATATAATACATTACAAATTACAGACTGTTTGCTGAATATTCTGCATTCTTCACCAGACTGTTTCCATTACAAAGTTTAAAGTCATTTGTTGTACAAACAATTAAATCAAATATTAATGGCATAATTACACTATAAAACTTCAACAGAGTTAAAGATTCTTTGTAATACATTTCTTTGCAGAAATAAAGAGTTTGAATGAGGACATGGACCCCAAACAAACATGCTCTCTTATTCCTTTTGTTACTGTTTTACAACAATAAACATCAAGACTAGGATTCTTGGCGCTGGGAGGCCAATTACAAAGTCATGTGTTAAATATATATACAGTGTATATATGTGTGTGTATATTTATCTAAATAAATACATAAAAAAAGGAGATTTTGCTTTCCCTCATTTTAGACTCTACTATGTTGCCTCCCAGCTGATGCATGTTTTGTCTTTAGTGAACCCTGAAGGTCCCGGGGGTCTAGTTTATGTAGTAGTACACCACTCCTTATCACACTTCACTCCTTTGCAGGCCGTATTGATAGGTAAACCTCTGCTGTCAGCCTTCCCTATTATAAGACAAGCCTGAGAAACTTAGCAGGGTGGCTCCTGAAGGGTGATGGAATGGTTCTAAGTGTGTTTGGTGCAGACGTTCCAGAGATTCAGTTCCTCCACATACACAACATATGGTCACATTCCTGTACATCAATAATGTATTGAAAACCTTTGGTCAACTGCAGGAGGAGTTTCATTTTCCCAATACTAAATATTTTCGCAACCTTCAATTCAGGCACGTCTTGTCATCACAGTTTCAGAATGGCCCCCTGATAATTATAGAGTTCCTACAAGGTTATCTTGTTTATATATAGGTCTCTGAATAGAGTGCTGGCAGATGATGTTCTCGCTGTCCTATGGGATAGGTGGGTTCCCTGTCTGATGATACTTGGGAATTTGATAGGATGTACTATGAATGCCACATGCTTGCGCTTACAGCAGATTCACTATTATATATTACATTGTGTTGATCATACACTTGTGGGCCTGCAAAGAATGAGTTTGTGAACCTCCTCAGCCTGTAATAAATGTGGGGATCAAGATACTGGCTGATTTTTGGCATCTGTTGCGGTTCTCTCAATTTATTTATGGCTTGTAGGAGAATGTTTAGGCTTGTGTCAGAGCTACTGCAGAGGAGTAGCTTCCATGGGATTCACTGTTGTCGCTATTTGGGGTATCCCTGGAGGAAATGTTTATATTGTCACTTGCAATTATGTTATCTGTCTCTCCACACTGGCCAAGGTCCTTATAGTTGGATACTGGATTGCAGCAAATTCCCCACTGTAGAATGGTGAGAGGCTCTGGGGAATGAAAAGGCCTTGCATTAATATTATAAGGTGTGGGGGAGTAGGTGTGAATCACCAAACTGCATAATTCTTGGGGGGGAGATATAAATCGATATTAAACTCTAATCATTGTTATAATTCATTAATTAAAATCTCAGTATGTAATATTACTGGAGGATGGGTACGTTAGTACTGCATAATTCTCCGATATGGACTGTTGGCCGGAGTCAGTGATGGAGTTGAGAATTAGCACTTTTGTGCATTATACTATGGTTTAGAAAACTCAAAAGATGTTATAGATGTTATAGGATTTAAAGCTATTAATTAAGTTGGCTGTGAGTTATCTTCAATGGGTTTGGTCTAGGGGGCTTCATATATGGTATATATATAATGATGTACTCTCATAAAGGGGGTACATAATTTGTTGTTTTCTTTTTCATTGTATTACGTTATATCATGTCTTATATTGCTTTGGAAATGCTGATAAAAATGTACAAAATAAAAAAATAGGATTAACTATATTTAATTATCCTCTGATTTTGGTGATGTGAGAAAGTTTAACCTAGTATTTTTAATTAACCCAGAAATATAATTGTAGCCTCTTTACATCAATAATCATGTAGTTTAATAAAAATAAATAAAATCTATTGTCAGGCAGCAGAAAGTTACTTTGCTATTCTGGTTCAGTGATGTGCTAGCTTTACCTTTTTCAGATTTCTTTTTACCTCGATTTGGCTCCACTTGTACAGCTGCGATACGGAGACAGTCTTTCCAATGCAAACAACCTTACAGCTGGTTATAACAAGACTGAGCAGAGATGACTTTCCTTGCCACTATCAAATATACATATTGGGCTAGAGCCAGACTTAAGAAGGAGCTTGAAATTAAGAGAGCCAAACCATGTTGATTTCAGGGGGAGTCAAGTTAATTGTATTCTTTGCATGCAGGGATATATCTTTGAATTGCTTACTGCACACAGATACTGACCAGCTTTACTATCACACTGTTATTTAGACTTGGGATAGGAAACATCACCTCTCAACTCTAATACTGTTTCCAACATATGAAATATGACTCCTCTGAAATTAGTGGTTTAGCCCAGAAGTAACTTTCCTCTCTAAAGGCCGTATTCACAGATCCGTTTTCACGTGGAGTTGCGTGTATTTTTTTAGGTAAGTGTTAACTGCGCATGCGTAGTAACTTTATTTACGCAAGTTGGGCCTGATCCAGACCTACGCCTATGCACTGTGCTTAGTAAAGCACAGCGTATCGGCGTCCGACACTCCCCCTGTGCGAGCGTATTTTCCCTCGCTTACGCCGGCTGAAGGCTACCCTAACTTCAGCCGGCCTAAGCAAGGGAAAATATGCTCACACAGGAGCGTATGCCCGCTAACCCCTCCCTCATTAAACTAACTCCCCCCGCCCACCTACACTAACCTTAACGTAGTAATGCTGGGGGACGCCCCCTCCAGCGTTACTACGGCGCTGCTACGTTGATCGGGCGTTGCCGTAGCTGTGCCGGGCAACATCTGCCCGGCGCATGCGCAGATCGGCTTTTAAGACGATCTTACGCTGCTGGCTGGTGTCTTAACACCAGCCAGCGTAGGTCTGGATCAGGCCCGTTATGTTGATTATGCGCACGTAAGTGCCTTAGGGACATACGTACAGATGGGCAGCGTAGAAATACGTACTTGAAAATTTACATGAAAGTGGGTGGGGGGCATTTAAAAGAACCCATGAGGGCGCAAGCATGGAAGTCATATACGCACGTAAGTACACACTTAAAGATCTGAGTGGTCTATGGAGGTGTAAGTCTACGATCGCACGGACGTGAGAGGGGAGTGTCCTGGGTGTTGGTGGGTGTGGCCTTGCTACGTGCGTGCGTATAATTGCGTACTTTTAAAAAATGGATCTCTGAATACGGCCCTTAATTTAAAGCTCCTTCTTAAGTCTGGATCCAGCCCATTGTGCCATCAACGGGCCTCAGTGTCTGTTGATAGATACATCCCTTAAAGGCTGAGGTAGCCCTGGTAACAATACATAATTGATTCTAATGAAAAGGGGTGTCCTACTTTTATATTTTTTTTCCAGGCAATCTGTACGGCAAATAATGATAGAACATTCTAAGCACAATAATAAAAGAAAAAGACATCAAAAGCCTCCACTGAAAACAGTATGCTTGTGTAGAATAGAATAGCATAGAGACTAGTAAAACTGACATTCTTAATGTGTAAAGGAAAATGGGCATCTGATGTAGACACCATAATAGTCTCCCTAGACACCATGAAACAGACGCATCTGCTTTGAAATGCAATGGTGTTTACTTCCACTAGAGCCTAACTTGCAGTCTGTTCTTATCCTTATATATCTAAATAACATCTGAAACTACTTGTCTCTGCAAAATGAATTAAGATGCTCTGCCTTCTGTTGTCTCCATCCATTCTTTCTATCATTTTAATTTGACTTCCCCCCATGTCATTTATAGTCTCATTAATCTGGTTTTAAGGGACTGTTGCACAATTTTTAAAATCAGATTTAAAATGCATTTAGGTTTAGGAAGGTTCCAAAGAGCACTGTTATTACAGCATTATAGAGCCAGTATTAGAGTCAACCGCAGTGTTCTTAGGTAATCTGCATGAGTCACACACTCATAGAAATACAATATACCTCTATCATCTGACCCTTATAGTATCAACCCTTTCTCCTTGGCTCTACATTAAACCAGCTCGCTGGTACATGCTAGCATTATTTTCCCAGTCCAGATTTCCTGACAATGCTGTGCTGTCTTTTTAAATAGCATATTGTCAGCCAAATCAACGATGCAAACCAACAAATAGTATTATCGATTGGCAGGATTAGTGAACCATTTTGTTCGTGATCCAACAAATCTAAATAGTTACTACGCATGCATAGTAGCTAGTATCGGGAAATTAAGGATGTCTGTGGATCAAGTACGGGGTTGTGAATCTGGCCCTAAATTACTCACAACTCTAAATAAATCCCTGTATGGAGGGGGGGGTTTGCCGGTACAATGGTTTCTTTTTCCAAAGACCATCATATGACTGTTGAATGACTACTGCCGGCAATTGCGGTGGTGGTGCTGCTTCGGGAGCCGTGAAGATCTCTATTGTGTAAGCCTTCCCCTAACCCTACTCTTAACCCTTCCCTAACCCTTAGTTTCCTTCAGCCTAACCCTAACCTTCTCCAGCGAGAAACACGCTGGATTTTTTTTATTGGACTCAATTCACCCCAAAGGTCTGAATGAAAATATCTCTTATGTCCCTTATTTATAAGATCTACAATTTGACAATCTTGTTCACTTTGATGTTTTTTCATATGCCTATCCATTTTCCATTCTACTTACCTTGCATTTAGAGTCCCATTTTGGACGATTCGTGGGTTAAATTGTATTCTGATTTAAATGACGTTGTATATCACTGTATATCACTGTAACACATTTGAGATTCATTTCTTATTCTGTTGTGAATTAACATTATATTTGCTATCTATATGATAAGCCTGGTAATTCTTTAGGCCCATTAGGTCATGATTTCTTCCTTCTTCATCTATAATTCATGCTTGCTGTATCCTGTCAGCCAGATGCATGTTCTAGATTTCATGATTGGCTGGAATAGAGAGTCTATATGAATTTACATGTGTGTGATAAAAAAAAAACAGTCTGCCCCTTTAAGAGTGACAAATTCAGGATTGCATAGATCCTATTGTAGAGAGCACTATGGATATCAATTTTTGTATTTGGTGTCCTGTTGGATGGAATCAGTTCTTTACTTATCTTCATGATTAGCTCTGTTATGTGAATTTGCACTTCTTGATAGGTGGTAAAGAATTGATATATAAATGGACTTTGTCTTCTTATGAGTGATAATCCATGATATTATACCTTATATACGGGATAACTTTCTGGCAAATTGAATTATGGCTTCATGCAATTACAGAGTGATCCCCTTTCTCCTGGTTTGCATCAGGGTTAGTCATACATTGTACATAAAGTTGGAATGTCAGTTTATACTGCATAATACATTGTAACATTGATTCTTTTCATCCTGCTTAATTGTGTATATTTCTACTCTGTGGGCCCTATTCAGAGATACGATTCAGAGATACGATTTCCATGGCACTTAGGTGCGTATATTTAAGATACTAGAAAATTCGCAAAACTGCGCATGCGTAGTAATAGTGCAACGCCGTCTACGTAGCGGTTAGGAGCGTAAATTCGCTAAGAGCGTAAGTTTGAATCGCACGCAAGCACTTAAGATCTTAAGTGCTGCGAATCTTTAAGATCTTAAGGATTTGCATGGAAATGGGCGGGGGGAGGGTAGGGTTTGCCGAGCGTATGGAAGCTAAACTAGGTACGAGCAAGGGGAGTGTCTATTGCCGTGCATCGGTGGTACGTTCGGCGATTATACGCTACGCACACCAGAGTAGGTCTGGATCAGGCCCCAAGTCTCCACAAGTGGGAGTTATTTGGTTGCCGTTGAACTTTTGGGAAAATACTGCTGCAAATACCAATTTTTTTTACATTAATTATTAACAGGTTTTAATATAACACCATCAAATTAGGTAGGGTTTTTAAATTTTAACAATTATAACAAGACTGAGTGGTAACAGATAGACTGTGTCCATAAGAGGGGCCCTATCCACAAGCTATACTCGACAGAACATTGATATATACATTGATGACTATGATACATAATTACAGTCATACAATTAGTTTGCAATGTTCTAACTAATGACATGTATGCATAGTACACGGTAAAGGGCAAGATGTTTTAATACAATAACTAGAGCTACTTTTTGCAGCGTATGGAAAATATTATAATTATAATTTTGATAATGGTTCATTTATACAGTGGAGATTCCTGTCATATTTAAGTAACTACTTTATATTTAGAAAGATGTTAATAGCGCTATGGATCCTACCGGCGATACTTGCTGCTGGAGAGGTGTAGAAGGCTGCAAAACAGCAGGACATGCTGTCACTCACCGAGCTCAGCGCCGCCCGGAAGCGGATCACGGGCACTGAGACGGTAGGCGAGGACCAAAGTCAGCAGAAGTAGTAGATGCTGTGAGTGGTAGCACAGGTTGCAGTGATGCAGGTATGCTGGGAGCAGTGGTGCAGGTAGCAGGAACAATGACAGGGCTGGAGTCAGCTGGAACCAGAGGACAGGAACACAGAGCAAGAGAGTACCAGGAACCGGACAGGGAAACCCAGACAGGGACCAAGGAGCCAGAGCACATGAGAGGACTCACGGACACAACAGCAGGCAGAATAAGCTGTTTCTCTGACACCAGTATGTGGGTCTAAAAGCCGCATATACGCAATCTACGTATCGAAAACGATACGCACATTACGTAAATAGCTACTACGCATGCGCAGTAGCTATTGTTCATTGAATTACGTCCGTCTATGGAAGACGGACGTAGTTCTGGATCCGGCCCAATATAATTATGACAATTACTCGACGATTGGTGATATTTAGCTGAATGAACCATCTGCGAATATAAAACACAGTCTAAGTAAATAGGAACGGGTACAGACATTAAACATGAACAAATCCTGTGTAAAAATATGTAAGTCAATATGTTTATTAATGCGTAAAATTGAATGTTAGAAAAGGCCGGGAAAATACGCACGCGCACTCCCATGCACGCGCATTGTTGCGGAAAAGTGCGTTCACATTTTCCCGCTCTTTTCCTCAGTTCTTTGTTCTCAGTCCTTGCAAAGATTAATTATTATTTTAGAGATTAATAGTGATGTTTTTATTTCTGTTTCCACAGTAGTTCTGGAATATTTGTATATTTCGTTTTAACTTTTCTTAGTATGTTTATACTGGAATAATAAATGTTACATTTTAACCTATACTAGGCTGTGGTGTGCACTTCAATGGTTCTTTTTGTGGGCTCTTTATGAAGAGTACATATGTTTCTTTATGTAACCCTAACCTTTCCCTTCAGCCTTAACCATAACCCTCCATGTCCCACAGCCTAAACCAATTCATCCGCCTAAGTCCTAACCCTAACCTCAGCCCCGCCACAACAACCGCAGTCTAAGCCTTAACCACAGCCGCCACAACTGCTTTGTTATTGAGAACAGGTAGAAATTGGTACCCATTACCAATAGCATGTTTCTCATTGGCGACCATATCGAACATGATACAGCAACCAATCAGCCGGCGGCTGTATCAGGTTTGAATAGTGACGCACGGACCAGCAACTGCATCCATGTCTGAAGGGATGGACAGAGTATAAAGGGCCGTATTCAGAGATACGTTTTTACTATGTGCGTGTTTTTACGTACGCATGTAGCAAGGCAACACCCACCAAAACCCACGACACTTCCTTCTCCCAGCCGTAGACTTACACCACCATAGACCACTTTCTTCTTTAAGTCTTTACGTGTGTACTTACGTGCGTATATGTCTTCCGTGTGTGAGATTCTTAATAACCACACGCTCAGGCATTCATTTAAATGCCTCCCCCCACCCACTTTCATGTAAATTTTCAAATACGTGTTTATACGCCGCCCATCCGTATGCATATCCCCAAGTGCGATTCACATGTGCGTGCCTAAACCACTTACGTGCGTATATTCAATGTAAATTACGTAAATAAAGTTACTATGCATGTGCAGTTAAAACATACCTAAAAATACGCACGCAACTCCATGTAAAGATGGATCTGTGAATACGTTCCAAAGTCTTTTATATTATAAAGTATAATCTAATGAACACATACTACTGCTATACAATAAAGTTTCATCTATCATTCCTCAATGAAGTTCATTAATTCACTAAAACGTTTTAGACTATTTCATTAGGCTCATGGTTTTCTAAGGAAACAGTGCTAAGCTTTAGAGTAGATTCATATCTCCCTTATGAAAAGGGTAAGAATGCCTCTACACACTTACCCAGAGCGTTCCATGGAACATACCACTAATAAGACATATCACAAATGACAATGAATAATGAAGCAGTGGCTGAAGAACATAAATTATACACAGAGTTTACATTTTGATTTATGGCAATCTTTACAGTAAATACATCAGTGCAAAGAACATAATTAGATGAATCTGGAATACGCCTGCAGCATATTCAGCTTTTCCCTGGATACTTTATTTAAGTTGAGTTTTACAAACATAATAAGACCCTGATGTGATGAAAAGACAGATGTTGCTGTGGTTACCAGAGAGCTGACCTTTCATTTATACCACACAATGAACTTATTTTTATTATATACTTTTTTTGTACTCATTTGTGTGATCTTCCCTTAGAAAGAGATCAACATAGACAACGATTCCATTAAAATGAATAATGTGTTCAGTATTATAAAGAATCTCAGCATCTCTTTGCAGCACTGTACACACGTATTACACACCTGAACTCGTTAGTGCGAAAGCTGCCAAACTGATGATCCAGAAACTTTCATATCTGAGACAGCAGGTGCAACAACAACAGGGTGAATCAAAGCATTGTGCCGCAGGGCCTCATAGCACAGTTTGTTTGAGAGCTGTGTGATGAATATCCACTCTTGCTTTAACCTTCTCTTCTGGGTGTGTATGGGGGTCAGAAAAATGAAGATACCAAAAATATGGGACATTTACAGCTGGGTATGCTTGAAAGAGCTTCTATTGCAGTGGTTCCCAAACTTTTTCAGTTCGAGGCACCCTTAGGGTCTCCATATTTTTTTCAAGGCACCCCAAAGACAAAAATAGAATAGAATTCAATAGGAAGTAGAAATATTCCGAGGCACCCCGGTGAGAGCATCGCGGCACCCCAGGGAGCCGCAGCGCACAGTTTGGGAACCACTGCTCTATTGTCTAACAAGCTGTGGAGGGGATCAGGGGACTGGATCAAGATTTAGTACTTGGGGATGTTTTTTTGCAACCTGTATACGGAAAACAGCTCCAATCTTCATGCTAGGGACTTGCAGCACGGGTCTGGATCCTGAAGAAGATCCACGGTCCTGGAAATTGGTCCGGTGGGGGGGACAGGATGACATACTTTAAGCATGTCTGCATGGTGGGAGGGAAGAAATATTTAAATCTTAAACTGGGACGATTATAGATCCCAGTAGGAGGGATTTCCCACCTGAGATAGGTCCTGTTATCGGTGCTATACACCTCTCCTGCTGGGACCGATAATACAAGCAGAAGAAAAACAGGAAGCCTTTCAGTTAGCTGATTGCCTCATCTTAGCGCCATATATAAATTAAATGCATCTAAAGATCAAGCAATCATACCAGAGAGTTTCTGGTACATACACTTATTTGCCCACTAACCACCTGCCCACTAACCACAGCGATTATTTGCCTGATCACCCAATAACTGGATGACTGAACCAATAACTGCTCTAGTGTATGGCCAGCTTTACAGTAAAGCCCTTATGTACTATTCTCATTTATACATTGGCCCCTGTTTAAGTTGGGCCGATGTGTAAATGTTTAAGTACAAGGGGAGTGATCTCACCTTGCACTTATGCAAATTACAATCACACAGTGATCAATTAGCAAACCTCACTAATTAGATCTATCTGTCTAATTACAGGACAAATGATTTTTTTGGGAAGGGAGAGACTATATAATAACATGTACACAATGGCCTGGATTCACAACCCTGTATTTTTTAACATTCGTCCCTAATCTTCCGAATCTAACTACTAAAATACTGCATGTATGCAATCTACATAATGAAATGCTATGTAGATAGCGTAAAATAGTTACTACGCATGTGTAGTAGCTAGATTCAGAAAATTAGGGACACGTTAAAAAATACAGGGTTGGGAATCCAGCCCAATAACATATCATGATAAAAATTGGCTACTGCAGCGTTATACATACTGTATCAATGAAATCCTTTGAGATAAAAACATAGAAACAAATCTTGGCTGCTATATTGATTCCCAAGACTTCATTTCACAGCTGTTGCTTACACTGACTATTTACCAAAGATATCAGTGTAACTAAATTTTATGTCTTAAGAATAGCTCAGAAACAATAGATATAGAATTTTACATGATGAAGTAGTAGTCATATGCTGTACTTATTTGGCAATGTTACCTATATTGCAGTGTACCCAATCTTTATAGGCAATCATCTTCTTGAGTTGTAATAGAATGATTAAATGCAATGTTCTACAATGGTGACATCACTGACACATAAACAAAATTATTGCATTTATTGTATAAAGGTACCAGGTACATTAATTCATTATAATATGAATATATTCATGGCTTGATGGTGATCCTCAGCTCCATACTATTGAGGCTGCGAACATACCTAGATTGTTTGAATGACCTAAGATCAAAACCAGAGAGTTCAGACCCTGATCCTGCTACGAGCTCTGTAAGGAATTCTAAAAGAAGAAGACCTTGCTAAGCTCCACATGCCTGGGATAAATATAAGGATATCCTAAATCTCAAATTAAATTGAGGGTAAATAGGGTCAGTAAAGTTTTAAATAAACAACTGGACAGACTGGATGGGCCATGTGGCTCTTATCTGCTGTCACTTTATATGTTTTTATATATGTTTCTATGTAAAAAAAACAATAGTCCAAGTAACTATGGAGTATTTTAATTTTAGGTAATTTACCATGTACTTCGCAATCATCTAGGGAAACTGAATAAGTAGAGATGATCCAGAACAATGCATCCAAGGCTGTGCTGCCCAGTCTACCAGGAGAATCGGAATTAATGAGATCCACATTGTCTCACTGCTCAAGAAGCTATGAGAATGTATTGCTAGTAGGATGGGGTTTGCTAGAGAAGACAGAATGTATTGTAGAGTAGGGGGGGGAAGAGTTGCTGTAAGAAGGATGTATTGGAAGAAGAGGGATGGTGGAAAAAGGTGTTGCTATAATGGTTAGAAGTAAAATGTGTTCTGGGGGAAAGAGCTTCTAGAGACTTTGGACCTGATTCAGAGAAAATAAGAGAGGAAAGTTACTCCTGGGCAAAACTATGTTGACTTCAGGGGCAGTCAAGTTAATTGTATTCTTTGCATGCAAGGATATATCTTTGAATTGCTTACTGCACACAGATACTGACCAGCTTTACTATCGCACTGTTATTTAGACTTGGGCTGGGCAACGCCACCTCCCCACTCTAATACTGCT
>WWET01000332.1:744264-759405 GCA_011038615.1 Limnodynastes dumerilii
AAGCTTGAATGTTTTTTAGTATAACAGGGCCAGACTTAAGCTGATTTTTACTCACTGTGGGCCTGATCCAGACCTACGCCCGCCGTCGCTAGGACGGCAAGTGTAAGATCGGTTGAAAAGCTGATCTGCGCATGCGCCGGGCAGATGTTGCAGCGCCGTAGGGACACTGGAGGGGATGTTCCCTACGTTCAGGTTAGTGTAGGTGGGCGGGGGAAGCTAGTTAAATGAGGGCGGGATAGGCGAGGCGGCGCTTCTGTGCAAGCGTATGGCCCCTTCCTTACACCGGCTGAAGTTAGGGTAGTCTTCAGCCGGCATAAGGAAGGGGCCATACGCCCCCACAGGGGGAGTGTCGGGGAAAGTGAATGCCTATACGCTGTGCTTTAGTAAGCACAGCGCATCGGCGTAGGTCTGGATCAGGCCCTTAATTTCAAGCTCCTTAAGTCTGAATCCAGCCCATTGTGTTGATATTACAATATTCTATTCAATCAGGATCAGTTTGATATGTTAAACCTGTCAGACATTTGATACCAACAGGATAACTATACACCTTATGAACATCAAATTTTATTACACAATTAAATATTCTATAAGAAATCTATATTTACATATCTAGTCATATGACCTTATATTACAGCCCATTAACAGGCATACATCTGACAATGTGACTCAGATGACTGGGGTGTGGGTCCCACATGGAACGGCCCTTTTTCTGCCTCACTGAGGAGAAGCAATCGACCATTCCCAGGATGAACCCTTAACCTTCATATCCAGAGTCGGATTGGGAAAATAAAATGGCCTTGGAAAAAGATCTGGAAGAGGTTCTTGTGGGCAGGACCAAATAAACTCTAGGAGTGGCTAACCAGAAAGTGGGTGGGGCAAGCACAGTTATATTAGTCCCTTAGTCCCTGCCCTAAACTATAAATTGTTAAACATTCTCTCCCAAGTATTTGCAGGTAAACTGTTAACTAGGTCCTGTATTTGAGGTACTAAGGGCCTGATCCAGAGCTACAATGGTACACTGAGCGCACTAACGCTCAGCGTACCATTGCTTCACTCCCCCAAACTCCCCCTTGCCCAAGCGTATTAACACTCGCTTACGCCGGCTGAAGGCTACCCTATCTTCAGCCAGCGTAAGTGAGTGTTAATACACTGGGACAGCTGCATTGCTACGCTAACGCCGCCCTCCCAGCCTCATTACCCTCCCCCCGCCTACCTGCACTAACTGCAGTGTAGTAATGGAGGGGAACGCCCCCTCCAGTGTTACTACGCTGCTGCTACGGATGCCCTATCCGCGATCAGGCGTTTCCGTAGCTACGTCGGACAACATCTGCCCGGGACTTGCGCAGATCCGCTTTTAAGCCTTTTAATCTTACGCTGCTGGCTGGCATCTTAACGCCAGCCAGCGTAGGTCTGGATACATCCCCAAGAGTGTGGGATACCAGTGAGTGTATACCATTTATGTAAGACCACTTTTACTGAAGCATTGTATGAGTTTATCCTTCTACTGTTTGTCTTTTCATCTACAAATTGAATGTTTCTATACAGTACAGGACTGGTGATGTGTTATGAGTGTATATGTTTTATGGTATTGTGATTTAATTTAATAAAGATATATTATCATATTGTAATAACTGAAGCAACTTTGATCATTTCATTTGTGCGCTGCATTTTATATTTGGTGTCTAATATAGCGCCTACTAGTTTTTTCTATAATATATCTCTCCCCCCACATACATAAACACACACAGTGCACCTCATATAGATATATACATTCACAGTGCACTCCATATACATATATATACACACACACACAATGCACTCTATATATACATACACACACACACACACATATGTATATGTATATACACAGAGCTTAACTTAAAAAAATTAATAAATGGCATGCAATCCTGATGAGGCAGCCTCCGTGTGGCCTCATGAGGGTACCGCCCTACCGGGAAACTTCCCGGTAAGGCCTATTGCCAATCTGCCCCTGCTCATATCCCCGCAGCCTGACCCTAACCCCCTCCGCCTTGCAGCCTGAGCCTAAGACTCCCTTCACTGCAACCTGATTCTAATACCGCTTTCAGATCTCCACCCTAGAAATAATTTGGGTTATTGCCAGGGCTTTCAGGAGAAGAAAATAAAAAAAACAGTGCAGGGTAGACCCAGGAATTTCCTGGTCCCGGGGTCTGCCCGGACATTGTAAAGGGGCATAGCAGCAGTAAACAAACCCCTCCAATCGGGTGTATTAGGTTAAAAAACCCGGATCAGCACTTTTAACATCACCAATTACAGGGGTTCGACACGTGAAAAACCCTTTTTTTCCATGTCTAAGTCCTGGGTCATTAGAACCGGGACTAGTACCACGGTACCTTTCAGACCATCACCAAAAACCTGGGTTCATGGTGATCTGAAAGGGGGAAAAGACTCCTTTTCCTGCAGCCTAACCCTAAGACTCTAAATCAATGTAAAGAAGAAAATATTGTTCTGGGAAAATATATATATACATATATATATTTATACACATGCAGCTAATCCAATATACATATATGATCTACAAATCCCCTAAAATATTTAGATTAAAGGAAAGTTATATATATTTATGTGTTTGCCATTGAGATATTAAATACTATTTATCCTCTCTCTCACCTTATATAGGGACTACAATATCTTTGGCAATTTGTACCGATAGTGAGACATCTATTGCCAACACCTCAGAAGTGCACTCAGCACTTATCCCTATACCCTCTACTTTCTTTTAAACCTAAGACTTCCCTACCCCACAGCCTAACCCTGGGACTCCCCATATACTCACCTCCGTTCTGGTGCAACAGGTCAACAGAGGCGTTTTCCAAATGAATGAATGGGTAAGTATGTAGAACTCCATGTGTACCCCTTCATTATTAGAACTTGTATAATAATATAATATAATATAGGCAGTCAAAAATAAGCTTTGGGCTACTTGTATTTCTAAAGTACAATTTTCTAACCGCAGACTGCTTCTCACCTCTTGTATATGTAGGGTATGGGAGATGCCAGCATCAGTTTTTTTGATCATGTATTTCTCCCTTTCTTTGTTATAGGATTTGATCTTGTTCCATTTAGGCACATAAACATTCCCTTTAAAATGAGTTTCACTTTCTGAATTTTTCTTCAATTGGTTTTGCCCAGGTGTTTTACATATTTATCTCTTTTTTACTTTTTTTTTTTTTTTTTCCCTTTTTTGAATAACTTTTGCCCTCTCCCATTACAGAACCTTTGGTATACGTTTGTGTCATTCATAGTAGTCGCTGCATTGCTAGTTTTTTGCACATAGGCCTAGGGGTGTCACTAAGAACTATGAATATTCATTCTTAGGCTGTATCCGACTTAATCCAGATGACCTCATTCTCTTTCTGCCACTGACGTAGAATGCTCTGAATGCAGGCACCACCCAACCTTAGTCTTTAAAGGGCAGGAACAATTACGTGAAAAATGTATTCGTTTTCATGATAGTATTTTAAGATAAAAGAGTGTTTCCTAGGGATATAACCTGGGCTCAATTGCTCAAGGTTGTTTTTCACCTCACCTCAGTGGAAGTAAAGATAACCCTACTTACCATGCAGATGTATAGAGTAAGCAGTAAACATTACACCTATTACACCTTCAGTATATCAATTATATCCCGGTACATGACAGAACACGCTATCTTCATAACCATTTATACAGTGGTTAGAATCAGCTAATCTATTTAGTGCATAAGGATAGATCTACAAGGAAGGAGAGTCCGTCTCTTAAGAGGCTCACCCTTCACTTTCGGACTGATAAAGAAACAAGTCATTTTATACATTTTGCACATAGGCCTAGTGGTGTCACCAAGAACTATGAACATTCATGTGTCATTTATTCTTAGGCTGCTTCCAACTTAATCCAGGTGACCTCATTCTCTCTCTGCCACTGACGTTGAATCCTCTGAATGCAGGCACCACCCAACCTTAGTCACAAAAGGACTGGAATAATTACGCAAACAATGCATTCATGTTCATGATAGTTCTTAACGATATAGGGCCTGGCATAAGTCTGAATGGAGTGTAGCCATATTTACTAAGCTGCAGGAAAGGAGAAGTGGAGATGTTCCCCATAGCAACCAATCAGATCCTGGCTCTTTACTTTCCTATTACATACTAGAAAATGTCAGCTAGAATTTGATTGGTTGCTATGGGCAACATCTTCACTTAGTAAGCTGGTAATCTGGCCCATACTGTTAATATTGTGCAAAAATAAGGTTAATAATATTCTTGATACAGGCAGTGGTGCAAGTATATTTTAATTCCTATTGGCACTGTAGCTAACCATTCACCATTCCAACTGTGTACCACATCTTTGTCTTCCATTACATTTCTCCCCTATATTACATCCTATGTATATAACTAAACATGTTGTACACATTAACAGAAAAACACCAGGCCGCGCTTCTATTCAAATAATGCAATGTGTGCAAGTGTGCGTATACAGTAAATGGAAGAGGGGCAGACAAGAACCAAAAGTGACCAATGTGTATATACAAGGACTGGAGAGCTGGACCTGTTTTGTGTTCATTGTATTTAGACAGTGGTCAATATATATATATATATATATATATATATATTATACACACACTTACACCCATTTCATATATTGAATTAGAAGTGCAGCCTGTGTTTTCTTGTTGCTGTTACAAGTCTACTTTGGGAGCCTGAGCCCTCCCCAGTATGGCGGCTGCAC
The DNA here is from genome assembly GCA_011038615.1 of Limnodynastes dumerilii. Taxonomy (NCBI): domain Eukaryota; kingdom Metazoa; phylum Chordata; class Amphibia; order Anura; family Limnodynastidae; genus Limnodynastes; species Limnodynastes dumerilii. Next base: position 749,008 of record WWET01000332.1, read on the forward strand.
ACTTTCAAATGAATGTCTTACCACAGACCTCCTGAGTACAAATATAGCAAACTGATAGGAACTCAACTACAGGAGGTGCCTTGACGGTGGGCAGGTGAGCTTAACCCGATACAGCTATATTGTGAACGAAACCTCATTTATATGTATGTGCTGACACATAGTATTACATGTTTTGTATGGAGTGCCAGACCTGTAAGTTGTTTACATACTGTACCAACAATGTCACTACATGTGGAAAAAATCCACACCCAATCTACCATGCCTCGTCATGTGGTGCCTGTTATCCACCCAGAAATATTTCCAGGGGACATTGGCATGTCCAGGTTTGTATCCATGACCCTTTTGCCCAAGGTAAAAACAGGACAGTACATCAATAAAAATAAAAACGTAAATTATATGGTAAAAGACTTGGGAGAAAACTTTTGAAAAATATATTGAATACAACCACAAAAAACATGTAGACATACCAAGGGAAAAAATACAATATTTTACATAGTGCAGATTTTATTGGTAATGTTTACAGTGAAATCAGCAAGAGAGATATTGGCACATTTTATGCGAATATTTAGCACTGGGAACAGCTGTGTTCATAGCAAAAGCTGCAACGCAGATTGAAAATGAAAAAGAAACACATCCATCCTCTCTGGATTGTTAAATACCCAAATGGGTAGCAATGCTGACCCATGATTAACAGGAAAAACAGGTGTTAATGGGAAACATCATGGAGTAATGCCAAGTTATTTAAGAAACTTGTTAGTATTGAAATTTTGGGAGAGACTTATAAGTAAGACTGTGCTATGGATAACTGTTCCAGCTATTCCCTAGCTACAGTGCCTGGTCTGCTAACACGCAGGTCTTCTAAGACTCTCCAAGGACGATGACTCACAATGAAACAGCTTTCACAAAACACATTACAGCACTGAGCTTTCACAAATGAAAAGCAGATAATTCACACCAGCAATGCTCTAAGGCACTGTAATGGCTCTCAGGGGAGAGAGCAAGCACTAGCAATGGGCTTTAAGTATTAGTTGACGCAACATCTGAGTACAGGTGAGAAGTTATACTTTCACAGTGCATCATATGGAAAGAGAAGTGAGCTTAAATTGTTTCAGGATATTACGGTTGCCTCACTGTTAATGGATATCAAATTTAAATGTTACCAAACCCTTATTATAGTCCCCTTCCCTATTCAATCCTAATCAAACTTTTGCCTACTGATTCCCTTGTAGTTTGACTGTTATAGCTCTTATGCAGGGTTAAATCTAGGCAGCTTTGGGGGCCCCATAGCAAGTTTCTGTGGGGGCCCAGTGATGCAGTTTTGAGTGTCTGCATCTTCAGCAGGTTCATGTTACCAAGTAGCCAATGCTCTGCTTTCAGATTAAAGCAGACAGGACAGGAGGCAACATAACTAAAGTGGGTCCAGGTATAGTGGCTGCCTCTGTCCTTCTCACACCTATAGCAACCATAGCAACCATACCTCTCTGCATCCACTGTAGGTAAGCTTACACCAGAAAAAAGCACTAAAATAATATTAGTAATTATAGCACAGTATTAAAAGTTTTACTTAGTCTCGGACTGACCAGATGGAAAAGCCTTGACATAAGTTTGCCAGCTTCACATCTATTGAAAGGGTGTTTCGAACTGGCTTGGAAATCGATTGCTTCTGCCTTTCAGAGAAAGAAAGATCCTATGGCAAATAGTAAGTATGAACCCTAACCCTCTCCATATATAACCCTAACCCTCTCCATAGATAACCCTAACCCACTCTTCCCCACAGCCTTACCCTAACCCTCTCTTCAATGCAGCCTGACCCTAACCTTCTCCTTATAATTACCCTAAGACTCTCTTCCCCGCAGCCTGAACCTAACCCTCTCTGCCCCGCAGCCTGAACCTAACCCTCTCCTCCCCACAGCCTAACCCTAAGACTCCCCTACCCTCAGCCTAACCCCTAACCCTCCCCTTTAATTTTTCTAACCCTAACCCTCCCTTACCCACAGCCTGATGGGTCTGTGGTGGTGTTTCTGAAAAATGAATGGTTAAGTATGCCAATCGGCATACTTACCTATTTATATAAAAACGTTTTTAAATAGCGCTATTTTTATAATAGAGACATTAAAAAATTAGCTATCGGCTTTGTCTATTTCTAAAATAGCATTTTCTTAGTGGTTACTCCCACCGCTATTGCAATATATGTAACTAACATGTCGTGTTTAATTCATACCAACAGTATTTACCAGTAGTGTTCTTGGGTGTCTATTGTTCTACTGGAAGGAACTTTATTCTGAAAATAGAATAAAAATGTAAGGTGAAAATTGTCACACAGCAAACCCAATAACAGACTGTCACTAACCCCTGCTTAGGGTTGGGTACATTCTCTACAATGTGTACAGGCTTCTTTAGCAGCCAATAGTTTTCTATGTGGAGTTTCCTGTCTTCTTCAATGAGTGTATCAGGTGACCATTTCAAGGTTGGTCAACCTTCCTCAGTCAAACTAGGCTTTTTTGTTGGCTCAGTCAGTCAGCAGTTGCCAAACCATTGACTCATACCTGTTTCCAGTAGTGTTACATTGCTTGATAGTGTCTGATGATCCTCGTACTGACGTGGCTTGTTACTGACTATTCGCCTTCCTGCATACTTTGATTTTGTTTTGCTCCTGATTTCTTTTTTTTATATCTCCCCTTAGTTATTTCTGGATTTCTGATGCTGTCCCTGTCCTGATTACCACTTATGTTGCAGTATACCGCTCAGGGGTGGAAGTTGCCAAGTTCAGGCCCCATGAGCAAAAAGATAAAGCCAGGGCCGCCATCAGGGGGGGACAACCGGGACTACTGTCCAGGGCCCACATCATTATAGGGCCAATACGCAGGAAAGAATTTCCCTGTGCACCGGCCAGATTGTAACACAGGTCTGTGGGACCCCACCCACGTGACATAACCGGTGACATCACATAGGGGGCGGGGCCCTGCTGGTGTGTCCCAAGCCCCACAAATTCTGAAGGCTGCCATGGACAGGCCCAAGTCTGGAGGGGGTGGGGCACTGGGCAGGATGGGCCAACCTGCTTGCATGTGTAGCTGTTGAGGCTGAAAGCTTAAAACAGCGCTTAGCACTCCATGTATGCAAGCTGCTCTCAGCTGCTATCAACGTATTTATAAACAGTGCTCAGCATTCATACATGGAATATTAAGTGCTGTCTTAAGCTGTCAGCCTCTGACAGAGTTCCGTGAGTGCAGGGGGGGGGGGACTGCCACAGATCCCTCCTCCTCCGGGCCCCGTAGCAGCTGCTCCCTCTGCAGCAACAGTAGTTACACCACTGGTACCTCTTATACCAAAATATTTGCATATAGCACACAGATACTGACTGGCCAGCTTTACTTCAAGACAATTATTTAGACCTGGGCTAGGAAACATCACTTCTCAATACTAATACTGTACCGGATCCAAATTCAGAGTTAGATGGTGATGGGATCTGCAATTATCAGATGCTATTGAATCTGCAATCACACGGCTGCATATGCACATGGCTGCAATATGCATTCTCTTACATCTGCATAGGGCATAATGCATTCCAATGGGATAGCATGAATGTGCGCTAATGTGCAGAAAGCAAAAGCAGACAAAATATCATCAAAATCATGTTATAACAGCAAAAGCATAGCTGATACCTGGCAAAGCATTATGGAGCTGGTGGAGTGCTGCAAGTTGCCTATGAATGGAATAGATAATATAAAATCACTTTTAATACAACAATATGCAATACAGCTGGTCAGGGAAATCATTGCAGAATGTGGAATATGTAAGCAGGTGGAATTTTCTTATACAGCAGACACTATAATTAATAAAGACAGATGTCCCTGAGCAAGGAGGAGGAAGTGACATCAACATCTTCAGCACTAAAATATGTCATATTAATAATTATTCCCAGTAACATAATGTCTAAATGCATCTATTTATATTCCCTGAGAGCTTACAGTTATTCTGTTCTGTAAAAACAACTCCTCCCCCCACAAATACACACACACACACACACACACACACATAGACACACATACATACATACATACATACATACATACATACATATACACACACACACACAAATATACACACAAACACACAAATACACACACAAACAGACACACACACACACACATACATACATACATACATACATACACACACACACACACAAATATACACACATATACACACAAACACACAAATACACACACAAACACACAAATACACACACAAACACATATACACACACACAAATACACACACATACACACAATTTTACAAGTATAGTGTGATGAAGCAGCATGGGATATTTTGTCTGTACTCAATGTATTTTTCTTTCATTCTTCCTGCATTTCGTGCTTGGCCCCAATACAGTTTGGATGAGATGACGGAACAATGGCTCCAGAAAGGATGATGTCATGCCCCCTAAGCACACATGGAAGTAGGGACAAAATGTTAAACACTGGGGATTGTGTTGGGGGTCCTGATTACAATGCTAAATGATTAACTCATACTTCACAGCAGTATACAACAACGCGTTTCCAGGATATAAGAACAAGCTACATAAAGGGAAATGAAATACATATGTTGCTTTGCACATGAAAGGTAAAGTCATCCTTATTCATAACATACATTTGCAGAAATGAAGTAAAAGCCCAGTTTACTGCATCACCTACACAATAATAGGAAGAACAATAGTTATGTGTTTCAAATCAACTTGCTGAAACGTGCCCATGTTTGGTAATGTAATGATAAGTCTTTATCCATGTATGGTCGTGTTATCTTTGGGCTGATTGGTAACAGCCCAAAGACCGCATATACGTAATCTACGTATCGAAACGATACGCAGATTATGTACAAAAGCTACTACGCATGCGCAATAGCTATTGTTCATTGAATAGTTCTGGATCCAGCCCTGTGCTATTAAACTTATAAGGGCCGTATTCAGAGATCCGTTTTAGCGCCGACTTCCGTGCGTATTTTTAGGTATGCATGCATTTTTTGCCATGCGTAGTCATTTTTTGTACGCAGTACACAGACTTTCCGTGCGGATGATCATTACGGACGGACAGAAATGCGATGCGAGCAGACTTTGCAAGCGGGTGTAGGTAGATACGCACGGAAGTTGATAGGAAATATATGCACCTAGGAATTTACATAGAGAAGGGCAGGGTAGGCATTTAAATGAAGGGAAGTTTATAAATATACGCACGGACGGAGGACACATACAGGCCTAAGTGGAAGCGGAAAGTTAATTCCAGTCTATGGAGGCGGAAATCTCAGAGATGAAGGATTAGCAAGGGGAGTGACTGGGGTTTTGGTGGGTGTAACTTGCTCCGTAGGTGCGTATATTTGCGCTCCGATCGCAGCACGGAAGTCTGAATACGACCCATAGTGTTTCCTCACCATCCATGCCAGGTTAAAGATATTTGCATTTAAAAAATATTATTTTCAAATGTCCTTTCATACATTCTGCTCAGCACTTTCTCCCCATGTTTTCCCTTCTTTACAGTACACTGTGCCTCTTCTTTTTTCTCCAGAATGCTCTCTTCTGTCTCTGGACCTGATTCAGAGCTTGAAATTAAGAGAGGAAAGTTACTCCTGGGCAAAATCATGTTGATTGCAGGGGAGTCATATTTCATCTGTTGCAAACAGTATTAGAGTTGAGAGGTGATGTTTCCTATCCCAAGTCTAAATAACAGTGTGATAGTAAAGCTGGTCAGTATCTGTGTGCAGTAAGCAATTCAAAGATATATCCCTGCATGCAAAGAATACAATTAACTTCACATCCGCTGAAATCAGCATGGTTTTGCCAAGGCGTAAATTTACTCTCTTAAATTGAAGCTGCTTCTTAAGTCTGAATCACATCCTCTATTCTCTCCATTTTGTACAGTGTCCTCTCTATTTCTCCCAAACCGTACTTCTTACTTTAAATGTCTGTTTTCTTCCTGCTGTTTCTGATCTTCTTTCTTCTCATCTTCTTATTTTTTCTGCTTGTGGACACCCCAGGTACTTCTAAGCTCTCTTGCAGCGCTGTGAATGACTTGAGAGTCCTTCTCCATTGACACAGATGTTTACAAAATGATAGTGACTTGCGGTTTTACCACATAGTATTCACTGCAAGTGATTGACTCCCAACCAGGAGTCATAATCATTGTTCAAATATCGTTTTTTTGCACTTTGGGCATTATTAAAAAAAATAAAAAAAAATAAAAACCTTTAACACCATTGTAATTAATTGTCATCTGTCTTAAACTACAACACTTTCATAGAAAGGTACTGAAGGTTTAGGAATGTGAGACTTGGTGATGGCTAGAATAAGCAGGTTTGCCAGATAAAACATTTACAAAGTGATAGTATAAATTCCTGTTGAAAGGTTCATGAAAGAAAAATATCCATACTTTGATTTATGTGTAAAAAATGGTTAACAAAAACAACACTTTTAAAATTTACCATGCACTAAAATGTCTCACTGATTCTGGTTTGCTGCTATAATTTAATAGTATCTGGCTTGACAGATTTCACGGTGTTTATAACAATTTGAAACAAATGAAACAAACAGCATTTGCATTAAAAAGTTCATGTTGATTTGAAAGATTGTCTGACAAAATACATTTTTGTGAACAAAACCTAGTTGTGTGATTTTGTATAAAACAAAATATATAACAAAAGCCAATTATACTCCAAGTAGCTCTCTTTATGACTGAATTTTTCTAACATAGACAACTCAAAGCATTTAGGTTTTTTAAGGTATGGCACAAAAAATGGATATTTAATTTTGGGTTTTATTCCTCTCATTTATTTTACAAATTTTAGCATAAAAGGCGGAACTACCACTGGTGCAACAGGTGCAACGGCACCGGGGCCCAAGCTGATACAAGGGCCCACAGCCATCATCATTGCATTCCCAAAGCTTCACAACGGGTTACCTGGTATATTATTGGGGCCGAAGCATATTTTTTGCACATGGACCCACAACTTACTGGTTCCTACTCTGCATAAAAGGTATATACGTTATTGGGTGTTATTTGTTTTTAACTATTAAATCTTTAGCTACAAAGGTTGTCTGTATAAATTGTTTACACAAGTGTATTTTTCCTCCACTAGGGGCAGAGGGGCTGATTCAGAGGTACGATTTTCACGCAACTTAGGAGCGTATATTTAGGATCTTAGAAAATTTGCATAACTGCGCATGCGTCGTAATAGTGCAACGCCGTCTACGTAGAGGTTAGGAGCGTAAATTTGCTAAGAGCGTAACTTTGAATCGATCGCAAGCACTTAAGATCTTAAGTGCTGCGAAAGTTTAAGATCTGAAGGATTTGCATGGAAATGGGCGGGGGGAGGCAGGGAGATGAGGGAAAGTGGGCGCGGACAGACACTTAGGATCGCAAATAAACGCTACTACTTCACTTAAGATCTCAAATGACAGCGCAGAGTTAGAGTTAGTCAATGGTGGTTTATGTGGTGGGCTGTAACCTGCTAAGATCTTACCTAAGGTGCGTATATTTGCGATCTTTTCGCAATCGCATCTCTGAATTACCCTCAGAGTCAGCAAGATATTATCCATTCATTTATGGAAGCATCTTACAGTGTCTGGTTAGTGCCACAGAGTGATTAGAGATCCCTCTGGATCTTTTGCTTTTTTGCATTATAAACTCTGGGCCACAATTAAGGGGGAAAGCCGCGACTATTGTCCCAGGCCCAGAGACAAATGGCTTGCTTTAGTTCTGCAGCAGTAACAGGTATTGACAGTAATCTACCCCCAATACTTGCTGCTTAGAGCTGCACATTAACAGGCTAATGTGCAGGGAAGAAGGAAAGGATTTCCCTTCACATCGGGCCACTGTTATTGCAGGTCCGCCGCACTCCACCTTAGGCCCAGCTAGTGGGGGGTGACAAGGGGGACAGCTGTGACAGGCCCAGGGGTTCAGAGGGACCCGTGGAATATTATGCAGCAGACACTTGAGGAGGGATAGGGGCCCCCAAAGACATGAGTATACTGGACTCCAAGATTTCACATAGGAGGCGGACTGACGCAGATGTGTTCTGGGAACCAACATTTCTAATGGGCTGGTTCAGAGCTTGAGAGTACAAGCAAAACAGGTATAAAACTGCAGCATTTGAGTTATATGTGCAAAAGCAAAGTATTTTCCCTGCATGCAAAAGAATTAAGTTATTTGCACATGGTTTTGCTCTGGTCTATACTTTTTTTTGTACCCTTAAGCTGAGTACATAATGGGATGTATGTCACGATTCTGTTCCCGATCTTTGTACTTTCCACACTGAAAAGGACCGTTAAATACATAACAGCACACTCTGAATATAAGAGCATCATGGATCTTGAAAATTAGGAGCTCCCAAAAATTCCACGATTCAATGCAGTCAGAAGATTGTGCAGCATCGTGGGCAGGGGCAGCCCTAGGCGACCCCACAACCCCCCAGCGTGAAAATGGCGCTGTATTGCCATAGCAGCACATACACAGTGCCTGGATGCAGCGGTCCGGGCACTGTGTATGTGACTACAGTGTCCAGGAAGTAAAGGCCGCGCGCAGGGCCGCGGCAGCCAGTACAGAGCTGATGGTGCGGTGTAGGCGCGGGGCCCCCTTGGGACACCTGACCTGCGGGGCTCTAGGTGGCCGCCTATACCGCCAATACCATGGGCCGCCTCTGATCGTGGGACAGTACACACTGATAAGATGTCTAAACTATCTGACGATTATCGTGTGATCTGCATAATGATCATCAGATAAGCCTCCAGTGTGTACCCTGCTTTACTCTCAATCCCATTGTCAGGGCCGCCATCAGGGGGGGAACAGCCGGGACTACTGTCCCGGGCCCCGAAGCTGATGGGGCCCGCAAAAACTTACCTTGGCTATGCAGCAGCAAGAATCAGTGGTTACTACCGCCGATACTTGCTGCTTAGAGCTGCACACTAGCGGGCCAATGTACAGGGAAATCCTTCCCTGCGCATCGGCCCGCTGATAATGTGGTTCCGCTGCACCCCGCCTCCTATGTGACATCACGGATGACGTTGTACGAACGGCGCTAGTGCGTAGGTCTGGATCAGGCCCTATATCCTGATACACAAATGTGTGTGTCTTCTGTTAGCTGTATTTTAGTGCTTTAAGCTCATATCATTGCGCTCCAAAAGTCCATTAAACTCAATACAGAGAAATATAATTAATACCTATATTGTACTAAATTTTATGTGTTTATCCTATTTAAGTAAATGGGGTTATCTGGTACAAGTAAAAATCCCAATTCAGGTAATTGCCCTTTGACATGACTGAACCAACACTACACTGGTCATTGTTTTCTCCACAGCAGTTAAGATGATATTCATCTTTATTGATGTCTGTTCAGTGTACCAACAGCCAATCACAACACGGCTTGAGTGGAAAGCTGCTTTTGATTCACAAAACTGCTGTTTAAACTCCTTTTCTCTTAGTCTGCAACAAGGCTTAAGTATGAAGCAGAACATTAATGCCCCCTATCCCCACCATGACTGCAAGACAGATCACAGATGCTCCATGACAGACCTGAGAGTCAGGAGTCCAGCCTCTGTGCTCTGTCATTAGCCCTTGTCACCCCGGTATGAAGATCGAGCTTGGTATACGTGTCCCCACTGCTGCATTCACCCCCCCCAAGTGGCACCACTGCTTTTTTCAGTATATGTTTCTTTATGTTTCTATACACTGTGAACTGTTTAATAACAGCAGAAGATCTGCAGATCCTCACCTCTGTTCTAAACTGTCTTCCTTCTAGCCAATGATATTCTAAGTAAACTACACCAGCAATGAAACTGTTAATACTGTAGAAGGTAATTCTTTCATTTGAAGTATTACGTAGGAGTAATCATATACAGCATGGCAATGATTTTATTAAATACAATAAGTACACAAACTGAACAGAGATTTCACTTTAAAAGCAAAGGTTAACATAAAACACATGTTCCCTAATCAGAGACTTTTACCCCATCTCTGCGTACTAAGCCGACCCATCCTGAACCTTAAAACCCTTTTAAAAAATACTAAACAAAAGGCGCACGGAGGAGAATTAGGAGAGTTAGAATATTCATAGGAAGAAAGCTGCATTTCAGTGCTTCATTTTCAGCTCTCCTGGTTCAAGTTTCAACGTAATAGAAATGAATCATTTGTGAAAAACAAAATGCTGTTTCTTCTAAGTGGTTCCCCAGCTGGAATAAACCATTGCAGCTGGACAATACTGTCTGTCCCCCGGGACTCCTTTATTTATCTCTCCTCTGAGAAGTCTTGCTTGAGTGGACATTTCAGCACAACATTAAATTGGCGTGCCTGAGTTTATCTGCAAGATAAAATACTGTGCTCCTGTATGAAAGTGCCCAGGAATATTGTATATCTA
>WWET01000332.1:760333-775948 GCA_011038615.1 Limnodynastes dumerilii
ACATACATTTATTGTACACCCCCCCCCCCTTGCACAGTTACAATATAATTTAACAGAATATAAATTGCTATATATGCCCCATAATACTTTTCCATATGTTTCCAAAATAGGCCTCTATATTTCCCCCTTGAATGTAATTTATAAATAAATTTTAAATCTCCCTCTTTAAGAATACATTTTCTTAATTTCTTTCATATGTAGACGCTATCAGCACTAAGTGCACACAGGTAACACAATCTCCTCACACCTTGACGCGTTTCTCTGTATTAGCCATACAGTTTCATCAGAAGGATGATCAGATTCATCCTTATGATGAAACTGTATGGCTAATACAGAGAAACGCGTCACGGTGTGAAGAGATCGTGTTACCTGTGTGCACTCAGCGCTGATAGCGTCTACATTTTAACTTTTCACTTCGGTGTGTGAACCGATCTGCAGCTTGCCTTCAAATCACAGTACCTATTTTCAAGCCAACATCTGCATATGTTCTTTGGATTAGCTTCCCAATCCGACCGTAGCGGTGGATGGATTAGTGCCATTGGACCACCACAGCACCCTGTAACGGTACCGGACTCTCGGATTCCTCAATATCGGGGTCCATTGTGGTAAGGACTTTCTTCATCTTATTTGTCACCTGCCAGCCTGTTACCAAATACAAGCATTAAACTTTACGGGCATCGGTGGTTGCCACAAGCACCCGGGACACAACCTGTTAATATACTTCACTCCAGTGAGACTTTTTGATTTAACATACGGGCAGTACACCTAGCTCTAAAGTTCTTCTGCTACGGAGTCTCACATAATTCCGTCTGGACTGATTTTGGGGCCCATTATGGTAAGGACTTTTTTTATCTGATCTGTCACCTGCCAGCCAGTTACCAAATACAAGCATTAATTTTACAGGCGGCGGTGTCTGCTATAAGCACCCGAGATACAATCTGTTAATATACGCCACTATAGTGAGACATTTGACTGAACATACGGGCAGTATACCTAACTCTAAAGATCCTTTGCTACGGAATCTCACTTAATTCGTCTGGGTGTTGGATTTCATTATAGGTGCTTATTTTTCATTACAACTGACTTCCTCCACAATCCCAGCCTTTTTGTGATTCAAGCACTGCAGTGTGTGGATATATCATCTTGTCCACCCTCATGTGCAGCTATCACTTATTTGTCAGCAATTATTGAATATATGCAAATCTTGAGGATCCGTTACAAATTTGTTTTATTGAAGGCACTGAAGCTAAGTGTCACTTTATTCAAGAAGCTACCGTGTGCACAGTCTGTTTAATAACCACCATTGTTTTAACCCCTGCAGGGTCATTATCATATTGCTCATTATGTATGGTGGAATTTAGACAGGACATACTCTCCTATATATTTAATGTTTATGTTTAATTTGTGTTTTAATAAATTGTATTTTTATCGTTAATCACTGGATTTGTCATTTCCTTCAAGCGCTTGCCATCATAATCTTTTCTCCAGTTTTAATTGTTTACAGGGCTGGCAATCCCTGGTTGATGATTTGAGTGCTTGAAGGTCACTATTTTGTGTCACTCGCTCTTTCACCATTTAATCTTCTCGAGGTTCACACAGTTTTGTTTTCAATGTGTTGTTTTTGGATCAGAATAAAAATTAAATAGTCTTCTCAACAATTTATAACTAATATACTTGTTGATATTGGGCCAGATCCAGAACAACGCTTGTGAGCGAACTTAAGCGTGGCGGAGACGTAAAATCGCCTTTTGGTAAGTGCTGCGCATGCGCACCATAGAAAATACGCACAGTAACGTAGCATAATTGTGAACGTATGGGCCATTCACGTATGTGTCATGTAAATACTTACGTGTGGGTGTGCCAATTTTACGTGAGTCCAAAATACGTCTGAAATACGTTAAGTAGGCGGGGGTTTGTATTTAAAGTGTACAGTATGGGCGTGCTTAGCTGCGTAAATTCGTGTTGCCCATACATACGTGTGCGTATCACTGCGGTTACGTTGGCAAAAGTTATGGTAGGGTTTGGAAAGCGTATCTTGACAAAATACGTACGTTACGTTCAAGTTTCTTTGGGGAGTGTATAGAATATACGCACATGAAAATACACTACGCAAATAAACGTATGGCAAAACGTAGTTCTGGATCTACCCCATTGTTTGTTACATTGCCATTTTAGTTTATGGAGTAAATTTGCAGCCTATAAGCATTGGTGCTGAATCAAGATGTTTGTCAGCACTTATGTAAATCGGATCCAGGGTGTTTGTTCACATCTCTCTCTCTCTCTCTCTCTCTCTCTCTCTCTCTCTCTATAAAATATTATCTAATATAATAATATCCACACAGTCAATGAACTTACAGTGTTCTTCTCTGGAACTGGGGTGCAGTACTTAATCAACAATACTAATACCCCGTTCACACTGAGCCAAAAACCCGGGATATTGCCGGGGAAAGCCCTGATGACCCGGGTCGTGGATCAATGTGAACAGGTGCATCTGCTGCTACCTGGGTCTACTGACCCGGGAATTAGACATTTGGAGGGTTTTTCCTGGGTCCAACCCGGGTAGCCAGTGTGAACGTTGCGACCCGAGTTTTTCAACCTGGGTAGTACAGACACTTCATTGGTGTCATTTATTTACTATTGCCCTGCCAGCAAGTGTTGCCAGAGCAACAGTAAAAAAAAATTACACAGTGTGATGACTTACACTGACAGGGCAGACCCGGGTCCTGGAATTTCCAGAGTCAACCCTGCAATGTAAACAGGGTCTGTGACCCTGGGATCTTCTGGTGACACAGCAATATCCTGGGTTCACAGACATTATGAACATGGTAAACTGGGCCACCAATGGCATCAGCAATAAACTAAGAAATTATTTTTATTTTTATGGACAATAAAAAATGTTTTTAATTTGTCCTATTCAAATGCATTTCTAAACTCAGTGGTGGATCTCTCACAGTAAATTCTTTTCTGGTGCTAGATTCTGATATGTCAGATCACATGGTAGGAAATAAACGGTTAACTCAAAATATGGCTTCCATAAATATTACAAGTGCGGGCATTCTTCAGAGGAAATCTGCTGTAAGACTTTATGACATTGTTAAATGTATTATTCTCACAAGCAGATGGTCCTCGAGCACATTGCAGATGGTCACAGGCTGACCCTTTAAAGGAAACTCATCTGTGAAGTCTATTTACAGTATTACGTAGGATGTCTTCGTAGAGTTTTCTGCAGTTCTTAAGCCTCTAACAATTCATGTTTGTACAAATTTAACTTATTAAATACATATTTTTCTTTTTTCTACATTTGTATGATCAAACACACTGAAAAAAAACACAAGAACAGTTTGAATTTATTGCAGCCACATCTAATAAACCTTAAAATATGCTCAGTGAAGACATACGAAGAACAGGTGCAGTGCAAAAATGTTTGTCCAATATTGTGCCCTATTAAATGTACTTTGTCTTTTGTGAATATTTGGTGGATGCCCACAGTGTGCGTATGCTGGCATGTAACCAGAGGCCTGGGATTCTTGTGATATGCATGTGATGAAGCGAATGTATGCCCATCCACCAGTTTCATGCTCTGTATCATGAGAAACAGAGCAGGACCAATTGATTTCCTCGAAGTGGGAGATGTTCCTTTGCTTACGTCGTTTGGTTTATAATTGTATGCATTGCAGTTCGTTAGCCCCCAGGTTCTCAGAAGTCCATACATGCAAGTGGAAGTGGTTGAAATGCAAAGAGGTCTGTATAGTATGGTCCAGTGTTAGTGGGTTCCTCCTATTCGTTTGCTGAATCCAGCAAATTGTTCTTTAACAATCAAGTTTTTTCTTTTCATTGGCCCTAAACTGTTTATACATTGTCATTTATAGGCATGCATTACTGGGTTTAGACTCTTGTGGCTCATGAGTGATACTAGGAAATAATCTACCTTAAGAACAATGGAATCCATACTTGATTGTATTCATATACATTATGTTAATTGTTCACACTTAACATAAGATAAATAATGCTACATATAAAGCAATAGATGACAAAATGCTGCTAGGGTCTGGTTAGGAAACTGAAATGTAAATAAAATGGAGAAGATTGAAGTGCGGTGGGTGTGTGGAATCAAATTGTATAAAAATTCATAGAAAATACACAAATAAATGAATTAATAAGAACCAGCGGTATACAAGTTAATATGAGTTCATATAAAATATCCATAGTCCAAAAATAAGGCAGAAATATAAAAGTAAGGAATACTTGACGCGTTTTGGGAACTCCACCCTTTCTTAAAAGGACTTTTGAGAAAGGGCAGAGTTCCTGAAAAGCGTCAAGTGTTCCTTATTATGAAGCACCCAGACTTGTCTCTGCGGGGGGACTAATCGCAGTATTGTGAAGTATTCATTATATGTGCTTGTTTATTGTGTCCCTGTAGGGATACTATTTACAGCTCAATAATTCCCCTTCTTTTATATTTTTCATGATATGATTCCCACTGGAGGAGAATTATTCAGAACCTGCCACTGACTTTTATATTTCTGGCATTTTTTGGGACTGTGAACTTTTTTACATGAACTCAGTGGATTGATGTAAATCCTACAGTAAGTACTTGGTGAAGCAATTACGTGCAATCCTGCATTATGTGTATAATGGAGAGTGTACTACCCCGGAACGCAGTGCTGGATTACCCAATAGGCAGTGTAGAAGCCCTGCGACCAAGGATCAAAATCACTTTGATATGATCTTGAAAGAAAATTATTTCCAAGATCTCTCAAATTGGTTTTAAACGATAAAAAAACGAATCAGTCAAGGAAGCAAAAACTCTACAGTAAAGACTCTATAGAGAAAATGCTCTTTATTAAAATTTTTGCTTGGTAAAATTAAAACGTAGTAGGAGAACATTTTAGAGGGAGATCCCGAGATTTTGACTGCCTAGGGACATGTGTGTGTCCATACTGTCTTACTTTACTTATTAAACACAAATATTGAACAGCTATTTAGGACCTGATTCACACTTAAGAATTCTTATGATTTTAGTTGCTTATATTTAAGAACGGATGCACTGTACATGCGTAGTAACTTTTATACGCTATTTGCATTGGACTTAAGTTTGCAAATTCCGTGCTTATACACTACGAACTTAATATCTGTTGGTTCGTAGTAACATACACAAAAATGGGCGTTCCATGCATAATGAACTCGGCAGATACAAAGATTTGGGTGGAGAGAGGCATTTAAATGACCAAATGAAGGCGGGGTTATGCAGTTAAGTTCCTAAGTAGACGCCCTACGCATTCAAATGCGAACCTACAGTTAAGGGAGCTCTATGGCACTTGTAAGTCACATAAGAACCTGAAAACCATGCGTGCCGAGGGAGTTTCAGTACTATTAGTTGCGTATATTTAGGAACCTATCACGTTCTTAAGTGTGAATCAGGTCCTTAGTGTTGAGCTACAAAATATTACCTCTTAACTCACTCTGTGCAGTCCAGCATGGTTGCAAGGTGCAGATTTGCTCCTTTCTTTGCTCTTACTAGGAAATCTAGATCGGACTCGTGATACACATGCTGTAACCTAAGACTGAAAACTTGACAGTTTGGAGACAGGTCTTTAGTGATATATAAAAACAAAGGTTGGATTAGTAGTTTAAAGGGCAGATGTTATGAGGGAAACAAATAAACTGGAATCTGTTTAAATAACTATATTTTTCTAGGCATTTTGTGAGGGTTCTAATTGGTTACCTATACGAGAAAGGCACGGTCTACTTCCTTTAGACAAAAAGAGATTTACTGCAGAAGTGTTGGTACTTAAACTCAACAGTAGATATGTCAAAGGGACCGTTTGATATACAGCACATACAGGAATGTCTCAGGAAGAAAGAGAAATGCATTACCCAAACTTTTCAACCATCTGTTGGAATACTTTGTGTGATTGGAAAATGGGATATGCAGCACTATACTAAATAAAAGGTCTGTAGTAGTGATTATGAAAAATATTGAACTGAGAGTCTTAAATCAATGGTATGGAAAATAATGGAATCACTACAAAAATAAAAATATTATTTAGATATAAATAAATTTAACTGACAGGATTCCGAGGCAGCACTTATCACCTTCTTCTCCTTACCCCCTACTCACTGTGTAAGCTGTTTATTAAATGATTATGTAAATCATTCCGAGAAGCACATCATGCTGTGTCTGGACAATATAATCTAGATGTCATAATTGCCAGTTAGCTAGAATAAAGAGCCGTTTTCTCCAAATAAAGGAAAAATGTTGATTTGTATACTCTGTAGATAGACTCTGCTCAGCTGTGGGTAAGATTAATTGTGAAGTATACACAACTTTGAGCAGCAGTTAGATCAATTAAAGGTCCTTAACCAATCTTCAATGCAAATGCTGCATTGGGAAGTGACATACTTATGTCTGTATGAATGCATTAATTTCTATAAGAAGCATTTGGATTTGCATCGGTAGCAAATAAAATATTGTACATTTGTTATAGGCCAGTCAGAGGCATAACTAGGGTCAGTTTTATAGGGCACGTGTCCTGGGCGCCAATGGACACCCAGGTCACAAGGGGGCGCTATAATAAATTTTTATTATTTTTTTAACAGTATAATAAGGGGTGGGGGAGCACTTTTTTCATTTGCTTTGGGCTTCATTAACCATAGTTGCTCCACTGGAGGGCAGCATGGGTTTTTCCTATTGCAATGTTTTATAAACCTATACTTTTAAAGAACACTTTTTATACTTCAGTTTTAGAAAGGTAATTGTCACCTGGGGATGAAGGGCTTTGTAAATTGCAAGAAAACGTCAATTTCCAATCAAAGCTTTTGCTTTGTCTATGCAGTATAAACCTATTCAATTTCAAGTGCCTCATCTGCTTAACCCAGATCACTGTCTGCTGTTCCTCATCTCTCCATATTTGTTTAACGCATGTTTCTTATAGGTGTAACTTTCGACCATCTATTATCTATAAATCATCATCCAATGACAGCATCTAGCAAGACAGACTTGCTACATTGGTATCTCATTATCTATCTATTTTAGATTGTAGTCATGATGAATCACAATGCATATGTTGACATAGAGCAAGCCGATTTCTAGTGACAACGGGCTGGATCCAGACATAAGTAAGTGCTTGAAATTAGTTACTCCTGGGCTAAACAATGTTGATTGCAGGGGGAGTCAAGTTAATTGTATTCTTTGCATGCAGGGATATATCTTTGAATTGCTTACTGCACACAGATACTGACCAGCTTTACTATCACACTGTTATTTAGACTTGGGATAGGAAACATCACCTCTCAACTCTAATACTGTTTGCAACAGATGAAATAGGACTCCCCTGCAATCAACATGGTTTAACCCAGGAGTATCAACATAGTTTAGCCCAGGAGTAACTTTCCTCTCTTAATTTCAAGCACCTATATAAGTCTGGATCCAGCCCTTAGAGCCTAAGAATGACTGAGGTTATTCAGTGTGGCCAAGACTATAGTACTGTGTAACAGATGCAGTCGTGGTCTAAAACACAAAAGAGAAACCCGATCACACCCCCCAAGGTTCCTACCAGATCCTGAAGAGCAGTTTAGGGAACACTGTGCCATTCCCTTTTGGTTCTGGTCGTGGCCATCTGTCTTATCTGGAAGAAAAGAACAGGTAATACTCTACCAACACCTAGGAAAAACCTGTGGGAGAGAGACGCTAGGCCACGGCTGTGGAAATGGTCATCCCTGACCAAAACCTCAGACACCCTCTTTATGTCAAGCAATGGCAAATGGGCAGAAAATCACTCACCCTTACCAGTTCCATCAGCACTGGTGTGAGACGGGGACACGCAGGGAGATGTACACACCACAGAATCTTGTCACCTTGACTGATGAACCTCTTGCCAACCGTACTCCAAGGGACCAAATTTACCAGTGGCAGATGACTCTCATCTTCTTCACCTGTGGATAACCTAGTGTACACCTTTGCCACTGTGGCCTAACCGGAGCCTATCGCTGACCATCCATGAGCCTAGCTAATGCCCTACAACCAAACAGGGGCCTAGCGCCCAACTTACTAATCATCTAAGGCTCTACTGTCCTGATCTAAAGCAGAGTCCTAGGGCCCCACTACCTAATAGGGCCTGTATCCTATTACACTATAGGGCCTAGTACCCTCTGCCAGGAAGAGCCCACCCAACTCAGTGCCCTGGTGATCCAGTGGGGGTGGTGGGGGCCTCAGTCCAAGCCTGGACTGGAGGACAATATTGGCAGCAGTGAGGAGAGGGACCACAGCAGCCACGTCTAAACTTATGTGCTGGGAGGGAATGTTCAAGGGGCTATAGTGTGCTGCCAACTGCTCATTGCCTAGGGGGGTTTCCTGGCCAGGGGCCACAGTGTGTTCATTGTGTTCAAGGGGTTAATACTGTCAGGACCAGTGCCTGTGTTACCAGGGCGTGTCACCCACCACTGGTACACAGGATCAGGGGAACTCAGGGACCACAATGGGTTAGGTTAATAGGTGTTATTAGGGAATCAGAAGTTAATGAAGAGAAGCAGGTGGCTACAGTCACTTACCCATCCATGCAGGATGGGAGACAGTGGAAGCCAAGTGGAGCTCTTTTGCATGGCTCACCACTGCCTCCCTTGCTGTCTGCTTCTCCCGGTGCCGCCGCTTCCAATCCTTCTTCCGGGGGGCCCAATCCTCTACCTGTTCTGCCAGCCACCTCCAAGTGACGGCTGTGCTTCTGAAGTCTTCAGCTGCTTCTGGCCCTTTCCTGCTTGCCGCAGCTACTCTTCTCCTCACCACCAACTGAGCTCCAGCCTCGCAACAGCTCCTTATATGCTGATGTGAAGGAGAGGAGCCAGTGATAGCGTGCTGCTATTGGTTCACAGCAGTGAGCTCACTACTGTGAACCAGTAGTGCCTCCCCATTGGTTGCTGACAAATCCTCACAGATTCATCTAGCTCCCGCAGTGTGAACAGCCAGGGACTTACCTCAGGGTAAGTTCTTACCTCTATTGTCTGCTGCTGTGTCTGTTGTGTCCCCCGGCGCCTTTCTGTCCCACGCTGTGCTCCATTCATCCACTGCCGCACCTGTCACAACTACACACAATCTTCTGGATGCCATGATGTGGTGATGCTCTCATCTATCATAGGAACAGCGTGGGCATGACGCAGAAGGGCTTTTGATTCCCAGGGCTGTCATAGGCTGCTGGCAGTGTATTAACAGTGCATCCAAATAGAGGATGGGGAAGGAAACGCAGTGCCAGCCGAACTCTCATCATGCAGTCTTGGGCCCATACTCATGGTGCTGATGTGTCTGTGTGCACAGACTTCCAAAATCATCATTAGTATGCTGTGCTGCTTCCAGAATCCATATTACAACTGAATACATTTGTAGACTGGTGACACATGCAGTGGAGAAGAAGCTTAAACAACTTAATGGGAACGTGGGCAGTGTGAAGACATTCCTAAGTATGAAATAAGACACATAATTGTGTGAGGCAGGAAAATAAAGATACAGATATCACATTTCAATTTGCTGGCAAAGATTAAGTGATAGGGTACATTGTAAAGGGTGCACTCCTTGCTCTGTATAGGGGCCATGAAGGGCATTTTGCACCAGCTCTGAACTGATGGAAATACAATCCTGTCTAATTTATTATTATGCTGGGTTAGATCCACACTACTATTATCAGATGTACCCAATCGTCTTATAGGACCTGAGTGTTCCATTCTTTTATTATTATTAACACTTATTTATATAGTGCCATAAATTGTCCACCGCGCTTTAAACAAAGAACAATAGACATTCCCATCAGTCCCTGCCCCTATAGGAGCTACATACTGATATCCCTAACACATAAATGCACTCAGGTTAATTTTAGTCAACATCCGTTTAATCTACCACCATGTTTATGACGTGTGGGAGGAAACCCACGCAGACACGGGGAGAACATACAGACTCCACCCTGATAAGGCCTAGTCCGGGAATCGAACTCATGCGCTGTGAAGTCCACTGAGCAACTGATCTTAAAGTCCACATGCAAGAGGAAAGTGACCTCCAATGTCACTTCTTTCTCACGTGTGGACATTAATTCAGTTAAGCGTCCATACTAGGCTACCTTAAGTCTCTGTGTGGATAGATGTTCTTATGGAACGCAGATCCACATGGAGATCGCAAGCCCAGCCCATACCCAGCCCAAAGATCTGTAGTGTAACATCTGCCCCGTGGCATGTGCACATTAAATGTTTAGGCTTACTTACACAAGAGGCTTGTTGTTAGTTGTTCATCTTATTGTATTACGTGTACCCACCTTAGTGGTCATTTTGAGAATTTTCTGACCAATGTAAAACAAAGTTTGAAATGTACAGAAGTATCTAATGAAACAACGACAATCAATAATAATATTATGCCATAAATTAGTAAGAACTAATAGGAGTTTGTTTACTATACTATAAATCAAATTAATGTGTTCATGGAAGAACTAGGTGATGGATACAAGGTAATTAAAATGGGAGGTGGAAAAGCGGTTTCGTCCTGCACCCACTCCCCCTTTTTATGTTCTAGTTTAAGAGGTTGTAGACCCTCTTGGTACAGGGGCAAAGCAGCAGATCTTTTACTGCAGTTACCTCTATTTCCTTTGTTTGATACAAGGTAATGATCTCTTATCACAAGGTGTCTTCAGACAGTGTTGTAGACAGTTGCTTTTGTTACGCTCTGTTTACCTTGGTAATGTGTAGCAGGCTGTGTTGCTAGGTTTCACCTTCCCCAGCTGTCAGACATTAGCACTAGAGATCTCTTTCTTTTATACTTTGCCAGCATATTTGTGCATTTGAGCTGTTTGATTTGTAAATCTCAGCCATGCTAAGATTTACTTACTTGTAGGGTTTATTGTTCATTTAATAACAGACAAATGATTTCAAAATGTAAAGTGTCTGTCTTGGCACGCCAGCTGGTGAAAAAGCCTCCTCATAGAATATTATAAACCAGCTATGCAGCTGAGCCTTGGAATGTATTCACTCAAGAGAGAAAAGTTATATATTTTATTAGCAGTACAAATATATCCATTGTTTCAATATTTTGTACTTTAAAAACAAAAGTCTGTGCGACAATTTAATTGGATTATGATGTTCATATAATTTACAGACATGTTTACTTTGTTGTTGTTTTTGTTTTTGTTTTCCATTGTTTTTGCAAGAAGTTTTTGTTTTTCTTCATTTGTTTTTTTAACCCTTGTTGGGAGGGGGGTTAAATAAAACTAATTATGGGATTGGTAGGGGGCAGTCACTCATATATATGAGTGAGGTTCTATGGGCAATACCTTTTGTATTATGATTATTACTTTTTTCCTTTCCTGGGACAAGATTTAAGCTGGTCTTTCCTTAATTACAACCAATCCCATGACCAAATCTTTGCTTCCCCCATTATTTCCTTGCAGAAGCACACTTATACCCTCTGAATGAGGGTGTGGTATACAGGAATGACAGTAATTTTTTGATATTAATAAGCTCAACAACATGATTTAACAGGTTTGAGTTTCTGACAACACTAAGATCTATACCGTTTACTAATACTACTAATTTACTAATACTACTTATTTTATTGACCTTGAGTTACTGACAGTTAAAAGGCAGACAAAGTTTGCAGCCTAAACCTAACCCTAAATTTAAGCCTTACCCTAACCACAGTCTAACCAAAACCACAGCCTTACACTAAGCGCCTAATTCAGTTAAGAAAATGCTGCTTTTTAGGTATGTATATTTAAGAATGGATATACTGCGTAGTAACTTGGCTCTGAATCACCATTATGAACCTATTTCCTCAAAATTCGTAATGACTTAAGAACAGGGTTGCCGACTCTCCCGGAATATCCGGGAAACTCACGAAATTTGGGCCATTCTCTCGGGATTCCGGGAAAGCCGGCAAATCTCTTGCATGCCCCGACACCCAAAAATTCACCCGTGTAATCCCTAGAGTTACTAAGGATGGTCAGGACTTGATGATGTCATCAATTCCCGCCCACCCCTTTAACGCCTGAGATCACACTGGTGATTGACAGGGGATGGGGCTTAATGACATGATTTGCATAAATTGCGTCATTAAGCCTGCTCCCTCGCAGTAATCTATGGCTTCTCTCCGGGCTCTCCCAGAGGGAAGCTTTCAATAGTCTGCAACCCTGCTCAAGAATGAGGGGGCATGCCAGGAAAACTTAAGAATGAAGATAAGAATATTGGGTGGAGGGAGACATTTAAATAAGGAAATCTAAGCTGGATAGGAAAAAAACTTTCTTAATTGGCCGCTCTACACACACAACTAAGAAACTAAAGATAAGGTAGCCCTATGGCATTCATAAGTCGTTTAAGAAGCTGAAAACCGTGGGTGTATTATTGAGAACCTAAATCAATCTTAAGTGTGAATATGGTCTAAAACCTTATACTAAATGTAAGCCTAAACCTAAGACAAACCCCAACTCTAACATTAATTATACTACACACCCATCCAACTGTGAATAAGGTGAAAAAATTGGGTTTGTTTTAAAAAAGCAAACAAAAAAAACTAAAGTAAACTTTTAAACTCAATCAGCGAAATCAAACATGTTTAGGGTTTTTTTTTTAGTGTAACCATATTCAATCAAGCAATTACAACGTTTTAAGTAATCAAATCATTTTGTAAACGTGTTATTTTCATTTAAAATGGTATTACTGATTATCTGTCATCTTTCTGCATTCTGTTATCCAAATTTTACAGTGCCTCATAATTTAAACAGCAGATGGTAACCGGTTAATACATTTATATCATATTTTAAAAGGAGGCTGGATTATTCATATAAACTTTATTAAACTGATGTCTAAAGCATAACAATTACAGCATCATTGAACAATATTAGTTTTACAGATCGCTTTACAAAATGCCCTATTATTTATTTTTGTTGGTAGACACTCAGGGCCAATGTCAGAGGCTGAATTTCCTGAAAAAAACATCTAAGACAATATTGAACATGAGTCCAAAACAAATAGATCACAACAGAGAAAGGTGTAGCAAAGAAATCACTCCTTCGTGTTATGAAAACATATAAAGCCTGAAGAAAACATGCAGGGATTAGTATTGTCACCCACTGTGGCTCTAATCCAACCATACATTTATTTGTATCATTGGTCTCTGAGAATTTCCAGTGCTCCAAGATTCCACTGGAGTAAAGTCAAAATAAAAGGTCTTTTTCTGTTGTTTCTATCATGGAAGCAGCAAGTACTTATTTCTCTAAAGCTTAGTTCACCAAGGATGGTGTTCATTTTCTCTTATTATTTAATGGTAATCCAAATGGAGGCAATAAAGAATACAGGATCAGATCACAGAGCAGAGTCCAACTGTATTTTGCGTGTGCGTGTGCATGTGTGAACACACCGCACTCCTGATCCTGATTCCGCACTTGTAGTGGATTGGTGCGGGATGCGTACAAAATTACGACATGTGGAAATGTGGGAGAAGGAGGTGTTTTCATTGTACAGAGAAGGCATTTTTTCAGCCAAACTCCGTATCCAGACTTCTGTGTTGTCCCCATTTTAAGTGATTACGGCACAGAAAAATTAAGGCAGGATGAACAGCTCCTAGGTCCATTCGTGCAAAGGTAGGGATTTTCCTTTACATGTGCGGAACTCAGGATACAACAGGGATCAGGATAGAATGGGGGTCTGGCCACAAATGTCACATAATACAGACCAAAATTTTTATATGACCTCATACAAAGAAATAGGAGGATATTTTTGCCATGCCAAAGTTTTTGGTGTCTAAAAGCACAATTCACCAATTCAGTATCACTTCAACTCTCAAGGAATGTCTATTAACTTCTTAAAAAACGTACACATTTTGTACGTGTCATTCAAGAATATATAAATAACATTGTTTTTATTTTAATTTAACACAAGTCTGCTGCCAAAAACTGTTTACTGTAAAGTGTTGACTTGTACAATTTATAAGGTGCATGTCTGGCTTCAGCTAAAGATTTTACACTCGTTGTCCACCTTGTTTTAGTATTTTTTGTGTGGCTGTGCATGCCGTCATTGAATACCCCCTTTGGTGTATATTTAATTATAACAAATACTACCAAGGCAAAAGACAAAAGATACTTTTTTCAAAGCAGCAAAGTCTCCCTACCATTTCTCTAGACAGTTCAGGGTCCAATTGCATGTGTTTGAGAGTACTCCGTGGCATTGGAAACCTGACTTTCTGTTGCCACAATTCTCCACCCTGGTCAACTACTTGAGCCTACAGACCTAAAGCCAGACAAAACATTGACTAGAGACAATGGGCCTGATCCAGACCTACGATTGGGTGCGTTTTTATGATGGTTGTAAGCCTAAATGGCCATTTGTACTTACTGTGCATGCTCGGAGCAGATGTTACGCTCATGTTACACTACGAAATTCTGAGCATATGGGCCTTGAGCGTGCCAGCTTCGTAACAACGCTCGAGGGGGCGTGCCTGCCATATGAAACCAGTAAATACGCACCGAGGGCGGGATGAGGCATTATAATTGTACAGTATGGGCGTGCTAAGCGTCATAACTACGCAATGAGATTATGGCCGCCCACGGTTACGATCAGAAAAGTTAGGGTAGAGTTTGCTCGGCTTAAGAAGGCAAAACTAAGTACGACCAAGGGGAGTGTCTAGGGCAGTGCATCGGAGGTACGCTGGTGTAAATACGCTACACACATGAGCATTTCATGAGCGTAGGTCTGGATTACACCCAATGGGTATATGACATTGGTATGAAATTGCAGTAACAAAGGCATTTTTAGTTAACAAGAAAGACCTGAGAAATAATGAAACAATGCAAAAACTACATCATAACTGACTATAGCAATTTCTTAATTAGTAAGTTTACAATGGGGGTTTAAAGTTGTAGTATAAGGCCATCAAATATAATGGACTCATGTTTGAGGAAGAAGCATAGCTGGGATGTCATTTAGGGTGAGAGGCATAGCAACTAGGAATTACACCTAACCTTACATTTTGCCCCAGAAACCTCTCATACCAAAAATAATCTCAGAATTTTTTTTTAAATGTCATTACTTTTCTCTCTGCAGAAATCCAAGCATCTTTGTAGGGGAACAAGCCATAAATTCTGTTTTTCTCCATAGGCCAGATCCAGAGCTACATCCACTAGCGTATTTACGCTAGCCGGAGACGTAAAAACGCTGTTTTTTATGTACTGGGCATGCACACGGCAGATATTATGACCCGTTACTCTGAACGTACGTACCAGCCTAGTATCAACTGCGTAACTACGGATGAAGGGGCAGCCCAGGCATACGACACGCTTCGGAGGTAGGGTGAGCCATTTAAACCGTACAGTATGGGTGTGCTTAGGCGCGTAAGTACGTGCAGCCATTACATACCACAGTAGTTACGCTTTGAAAAGTTAAGGCGGGGTTTGGAAAGCGTTAAACGGCAAAAGGACGTACGAGTGAGGAGATTGCCTAGGGGAGTGCATAGTAAATACAATAGCTTAAATACGCTACACGTTGAAACGTAAAGGGAACGTAGGTCTGGATCTGGCCCCATGTTGCTAAAAAGTTTTAATCCCAATACCAATTTACTCAATCACGAGAGTGTTAACTGAGAAGTGTAGGGTAGGG
>WWET01000333.1:0-13812 GCA_011038615.1 Limnodynastes dumerilii
ATCACTCCTGCTTGCATCAGAACTAAGAAAAAAAATAGAACAACTAACTAACCTAACATAGCAAAAAATACTCCAGATGCACAAAAGTACTCCAGAGGCTCACCCAGACTTAGAAAGCCGTTTGTCCTCTTTTTCCTTGCTCATGATGCCTTCCAGTGCTGCTTCCTGTCCAGGTCAGCGTTTCCCTGAAGGCTTTAGCGTTAGTGTGCTTCTCCATGCACAGTCCCTTTAAATCCTTGTCTCCGGCGCGCCTGTGACGTCAGCGCTCCGTCCTGGAGCCCAGAAACTGCGGGGGCTACAAGAAAATGGCCGCCGCCATAGATATAGAAGCGCTGACACTAGCGCTGCTGCCAACCCGCCCTCGTTGGTAGGGGCGGGCCTACAGCCATGCGTTACTGAAAGTAACGCGCAGAGGCCGGCATACCTCTTCTCCCAGCGTCAGGCATCCGACAGTGACGTGGGGAATCGCGGGCAGCCTCCGGAGCACAGGTACCCGACCTAACCCTGCCTAGCTCCTTACAGGAAAGAAAAAAAGACACAGGAAGGAGGAGGAAGTGACGTTATATACCCTGGGTCTTCTTTTCTTTCCTGTGAGGCTCCAAGCAGGGAGGATTAACCCTTTGGTGGTGCTGTCATGGGGGAGGAAAATGAAATTTCAATACTAACACAAATAAGTGTGCCTTGGAAAGATAGCACACTGCATTGGAAATTGAACTATACAGTACATTAGAAGTAGTGTCATACATAATGTTCTTTCAGTTCCAAACATACTGGCATTTGAATAGAGTACGGATTAATAGGAGCACAATAAAGAATTAAATATTTTCTGCACAGCACTAGGTAACACAAGTACATTATATAACCAAGCAAAGTGATAACACACATACCCCCTGGGCTGGCCTGTTCAGACCTGGATTACATTTGCACTTAAGTAGCAGGTGTGGCTTATGGCAAGTAAAGGCATTTTTTATCTTCAATCATACACTCTGTAACATTAGGTCAAGAGTCTGTGTTAATAGAAAGAAAGTCAACATACACTATCATATAGGAGTAGAAATGAAACTTACCTGCACTGCACATGTTAATATTGGGGAATTGAGGAGCTGCTACAGCCCCCCAAAGAAGTGAAGCCTATAGGGGCGGTGGTAATATGGGATGGCTTCATTACAGCATCTTCTTACTTCCACATGCTGATTGCGGAAGTTGAGTGAATAGCTGGCTATGCACATGCTAGATGTTCCACAACGGATCTCCAACTAAGTTCCATAGGCCTTGGGATCCGTCCCAACAGGATGGAACATCCCATGCAACATTTAAATCTGACATTAGGGTAGGGTTTAGTGCTTGCGGCAACATAAGTGACCTAAAGTCTGCACGAGAGAGAGAGAGGTGTGACAGGGAGTTCACGCCCCTCTACCGCGTGCACTGACATACCTCCGATAATGCGGTAAATGCATGGAGGTCAGGATCTGCTCTTAATACTCCTTACTCCCTGCGGGGTGGGGGTGGGGAGTTTGGAAATCACAAAAGAATATGAACCAAAGGACCAGATATAGGAGGGTTAAAAATAAAACTATTTTATAATGAGATGACATACATATCATAAATAGTTGTGGTTGAGACTGAGTAGTGACAGAAATTGAAACTAAAAGATAATAGCTGAGAGATTAATGGAAAAGTGATACAAAAAATAAACGGAGATGCAGCGCAGAGCTCGCAATACTACCCGTAACACTTGCTGCCAAGGGTCTCTGTAATCAGCTATATTCTTGCAGCAGAGTTTACATATAAACTGTGTATAAGTTGCGGCAGCCTCAGGAGTTCTAGGCTGTAGTCTTTTAAATTGAATATATCTATAGTAATTATAGTGCTGACTCTAACATGGAACAGGGTGGCGGACCTACAAGGCAGTCTCTCTTATCCTGCAAGCTATTGTTGTAGAGGACGCCCTCTCCTGTCTCTTTGCAGACACTTCCCATTCCATCTCAGTCCAATTAGCAGTCCTCTTAAGGAACAGCAAAAAAAAAAAGGGGGGGTTTCCCCTTTCATACTGGAGGTTACCCGGGAATAACCCTTCAATTGTGCAGCATCTGACTCCTGGGTAGAAGGAGCTTGCCCTGGCAATATCCCAGGTTTTTGGCTCAGTGTAAAAAGGGTATTAGTGTATGGTGTTGCTGAAACTTTGTAAGCTGTGGGAACTTGTATAATGCTGGACACATAATACATCTAAAACATTTGTGGACTAAAAAAAGATTTATCAATTTATTTCACTTCTCGATATCAATCACAACTATTTATGATGCGAGGTGGAGTTGCCATTTGAAACCGTTCGAGGAGCTCTCTTCCACGGAGACGGCTCCAACGCGCACGCTCTCAAAAATCTACAGACAGCTCCAGGAGGGTCTCTTCTCATCTGATCCTCGGTATGTACTGGAATAGAGACCTCCCCCATTCTCTTTCTGAAGCTGACTGGAATAAGATTTTCCTGGTAACTTCTAAATGCTCCCTCATTCTCTCTGTGGTGGAGACACAATTCAGAGTACTATCTAGATGGTAAAGGGTGCCCTCCTTGATCCACCGCTTTCTACCCTCATATCCAGACACCTGATGTAGGAACCTTTATGCATATTTGGTGGGACTGCCCACATCTTGCCAGTTTCTGGAAGGAGGTGAAAGAGACAACACGCAAGGTATTACACTCTGATATCCCCCAAGGTCCAGAATTCTGGCTCCTATCCTTATCTAGCATCCCCTGTAAGACCTATAAAAAAAATCCCTCCTAAAACACTTGAATAATGCTGCCAAAGCCATTATTCCCACTAAGTGGAAAACAAGCTCCCCCCAACACCAAAGGACTGGATCCATAGAATTGACTTATATATGACAATGGACGGCCTCCTCACAACGTCTAACGGACTCTACCCTGAATTCCGAGATAGTTGGTACCACTGGCTGGAATTCCCTGACTACTTCCTAATAGGTTCCCTAGATTGAAACCCACCTCCTGACATGACCTGACTCCTGCGTCCTGGCTAGCTCGAGGTCCTCCTTAACAAAATTACCCCTTGGCAACTGACCTTAAGCGGCTGTCAAGTAGTAACAAATCTCGCTCTGCTGTTAGACACTGTCAAATCCCCTTCTTTTTCTCTTTCCTTCCTTTTCTCTATTTTTCTTCATCAGGACGTAACCAATCAAAGAACCTAAAGAGATTAAACTATGGTAGACCTATTTATAATTATGACTATGATATTACCTTGTCTAAAACCAAATGTTGTCCTTTTTCTAATGTTGTTATTGTTATACCAAAACGGAAATAAAGAATTTACTACAACTATTTATGATAATTTGTATGTCATCTCATAATAAAATTGTTTTATTTTATAACGAATTTATAATGAATTACAAAACAAAAAACACCAACACTAACCTTGACAGCCCCCTAAACACAGCCTAACCCTAACCATCCCCCAACAGTATACTATCCCTAAAACAGTAAAAGTAACAATTATTATAAAACCCATCCATTTCACATAGAGTTCGGAAGCGTCCAGCAGGTGTCCTCATCGAGCACCTAAATATCAACTAGGCACCACAGTCAAATGAAGATAGTCGATCCAGCATCCTCTGATCCAGCGGTGTCAAGCTCCCGGCTGTTGGACTAGTAAGTATATGGTACGTGATGGTAATCCCCAAGTAGCACTGCAG
This sequence comes from Limnodynastes dumerilii, assembly GCA_011038615.1. Taxonomy (NCBI): domain Eukaryota; kingdom Metazoa; phylum Chordata; class Amphibia; order Anura; family Limnodynastidae; genus Limnodynastes; species Limnodynastes dumerilii. The sequence continues at coordinate 3,706 of WWET01000333.1, forward strand.
TTCCCATACTCTTACCTGTGTCTGTGCTGGTGACAAAAAGAAAAAAAAATTTACAAGCTCATGTCTATTTACCAATGTTAAAAATGTTAAGTGAAGAATGCCCATAATAATGGCTTAAGTGTATAATGGGCTTCACAAAACAGACCTAAAACATTATCAGTCTTGTGCAATACTCTTAAATACAAATGGTGCTATAACATACAATAAGTAAGGAAATACCAGTTCTCCTATCAATATCATTTTAACACGTCCTTCGCACATTACATGGTGGTTTACACAACTTCCCTCTTTCTGTCTCTACGTTCTTACTGACTGTGCACTAAATGTGTAGAATTGAGAAAAAGTTCACAATTTCTGTACTCAGCCTTTTCACAAGTTGTTTCAAGTGTGTGTGATAATTATAAACATAGTATATAGACTATATTCTATAGTACTTTAGACTGAAACATAGCAAGAAGATAAAACTGGGCGTTATCAGGCAGACACCAGGGATACATTGCCTAAGTATGTGAAGGTTGTTATAAGCCAGAAACATGCACCAACATCCGCCATAGGTGGTTGTTGTTACATATGATCATGTATCATGTATATCATATGAAAATGTTTCATATAAAGTTAAAGCATTTGTGGTTTTTACATTAATAGAATGTTTGTCTGGCGATCCAACTGATAGGATAAGACTTATGTAGAAGTCTCTCCTTAAACCCGTAAATTACTTGGTGTCCAGTTCATCCTGATTATCAACACAGGCGTTATGACATAGGGGGCTCCCTGGATCGTGAAGGATTTAAACAGCTGTTTTAGTGAAGCGGAGTATTTATGGTTTGTTTAATTATCATTTCGTGTTTTTAGACTGGATCCAGAATTCCGATCTCACTGCACTCAAAATTTCTGAGTCATTCTCTATCGAAAGAGGGCAGCTTGGAGGTTTGAATAAAACGTAATGGGCTAAACACGGCCTTACTGTACAATATCATACTCAAGCGCTGTCTCTAAAGACCGCTTATACGCAATCTACATAACGAAAAGATATCATCAAATAGTTACTACACATGCGTAGTAGCTATAAACGGATAACTAATCACGTAAATAAAAAAATTTGGTGTTGTAAATCTGGTCCTTAAATCTCATAATTGCTTACACTCAGTGGTTGTTAAACATACTATTTACTTATCACCTTTAATTTCACAGAATACATTAAGTTGTAAAATGTTAATGTCTACCAAGTAAGACAATTGTGTATTTAAGTATATGGAGTTAAAAAAAATACAAACAAAAAACAATAACAGTTATACAGTATATGTGCTTTTCTTTGAGAATTACTAATTTCTACAATGAACATTTATATCTGTAGATACAGGGGCTAATTCAGAGATGCACTTACATTTTTTTTTAGGTGGAAGTGTACAGCTCGGCTAAACCATTTTCAAAGTAAGCGGTGTTAATTAATTTAACATTTTTGCATGCAGGGAAAATACATCACTTTTACACATAGAACTAAAATACCTCATAGCTTTATGTTTATTCTATAAAATAGAGTTGAGCTAAGAAACTTCACCTCCTACTTTTAATTCTGGTTTTACAATTTAAATCTGCCTCCCCTTGCAGTTCAATATGGTATTGCTCAGGTCCTTGCAATTCAACATGGTATTGCTCATGTCTACACTTGCACCTAAAAAAAGGTGGAAGTGCAGCTCTGAATCAGCCCCTTAAGCAGAAATTGAACATAACAGAGCTATACCGATCAACAGCTAAACCATGGTAATAAACCGTCAGATAAGACTAGTATTAGCAGTGTACATTGATGAGACCGTCCAATACCCCCTTAAAAAAAAAAAAAAAGGAGTTTTAAAATGATATATGAGCCTAATTAGATGCAGAGGTGGCAGCTTCTGTAAAGATCAGAGCTCCCCTTCAGCAAAACCTGCAGCATTTAGAAACCTTTACAACAACAAACACAAAACACAGTTTCTGGTATGGTGACAAGACAAAGCATGCATTTATACAGCCAGCAGAGGACACTGGTTCCAAAGCAACCACACTAGCTATCTAATAGTCCTGTAATAGAGGACTTCCTAGTCTTAAATTACAGCTAATGGGAATGAGCAAGTTCTAAAATATGAACTCTCTTCCGCAGAAAATATGAAGGGTATGAAGGAGAGATCCAGGGAAGAGATCTTTGGGGACGCTGATCAGGCAGAAAACATAACAATTAATGTCAAATTCTGTACCGGATCCAGTCTTACAATTGTGTTGCGCTCGGAGCTCTGACGGCAGATCCTCACTGTGGCCCAGATTCCCACTTAATAACATACCTATATATACGCAGGGCGTGTGTGTATGTCCGCTAGCGTATTCATGCTAGCCGGAGAATTAAACGCTGTTTTGTATGTACATTTTAATTGTACAGTATGGGCGTGCTTAACCACGTAAATATGTGCAGCTATTACATACGACAGTAGTTACGCTTTGAAAGTTAAGGTAGGGTTTGGAAAGCGTAAAACGTCAAAAGTATGTACGAACGAGGGGAGTGCATAGTGATTACGATAGCGTAAATACATCTACTACTGATGTTAGACTCACTGGTCGGTAGTTTGACGCTTCTTCCCTACTTCCACTTTTAATACGCGTTGAAACATAAAGGGAACGTAGGTCTATTGCATAGTGCTGAAACTATCTGAAACACAGTAAAGGAAATGGCACAAATAGTATCTATATGCAAGAGTGAAAAAGTATATAAATTAGTGGTATAAAAATGTTTATATAGCACATAATCATCACCTAAGGACCATGGGAGGGGTTTGTCTTATTTTAAGCAATACAGCACAATCTTGCCTTGAGATGCACTAATAAATATGTTAGTTTTCGTATCAGAGCTTATTAAAGTCACACTGACGTTAAATTCATTTTCTGTCCATAACGTTTTTGTGAAAAACGCACTGGTAAAAAGTAAAGTAAACACAAAAAGTATTTTTTTTTCCCCTAAACAAATATATTTTGCGAGAAGGGTTTCCAACTTTACAGAACTGAATTGTACAGGAATCTATTCTCATATCTAGGACAGGTAACTCCCCATACACAAAACTTCAAGGAAATGAAGAATGATGCTGATCAGTCTCCACCCCCTTTGCATCAATTATTGTCCTTGCACTCTTAATTAATATTAATACTTCCCACTGTATCCTGCAGCTAAATGAGTGCAGAGAGGCATATTGATGCTGGGCAAAGTTTACCCAGCTTACACCTGAATAGTTCGAAGAAGAAAAAAATGACTACATTAGGTGCATCAATGTGCAACCATGCAACCCCTGGCATAACTTCTAATGATGGTGATACTAATTATGGCAGTTTGTGCACACACGCTACAAACATTGAACAGCTTTTTTTTTTTTTTTTAAATAAAAGATACATACAGCTGTTATTACACGTTCTGTCCATCTGCTTTTATCCATAAAGGGATTGGCCAGAGTTCAGAGTAACTGCATAATAACTTGCCAGTTGGTCTGTAGACAACCATGTTGCAAAGTAAGATGTGTAAATTCATATAATTTTTCTGCATGCAGGGAAAATACAGGCAGATATTATACATTGAACAGCTTTATATTTAAACTAATTAAAAGTTAATGTTGAGCTACAAAGCATCATCCTCAGCTCATTTTGTTTGCAATTTTGAAAAAAAATGTTAAATACGACATACACTAGAGCGATTATCGGGGCGATCTTTCAATTATCACTAGTATACGGTAAAGATGTAAAGAGTATGGGCATGTAACCATAATTGACAATTCTTCTGCGATAAATTTATGTTGACGTAGAGGCGAAAAAAAAAAATAGGACTGTGTATGGGCAAAAGCAATTTTTTTTTTAGGATGACAAAAGTAGAGCTAAAAATCGCTGTTTTTTCAAATTTCATACGATTATCAAATAAAACACGTAATGTATGGTGCCAATACTATCAGGGACTAGCGGAAAAATCATCAAGATTATAGGCGAATTCATGCGATTTTCGACAATAGCTCTAGTGTATGGCCAGCTTTACAGTTCAACATGATTTTTCCAAGAACAGATTTTCTGAGCTTTTTTGCTGTTACTCCCAGTAACATGACGTAGGATATGGAATATGTTATAAATATGGTAACCTTTACTGATCACACTATTAAAGCTGGACATCCACTAAAGCGATTATCAGCCAGACCAATTATCAGTAAACAATTGCTATAGTTAGCGGTCAGGATCAATTTTACAAAAGCCAAAACGCACCAGAAACACTCTGGTACAAGTATTTGGTCTTTTAACATATTTGGGAGCATGGTATCTGAATGGCTCTCTATTCTTTAAAGGTGCTGCTGCAGATCAGCTTTGAAGTATACCTTACCATAGATACGTAGCAGCATCTATTGCATGGAGTAGTAGAGACAAGGATCAGCCAAAGCGGTCTACTACTCCATGCAATAGAAGCTGCTGCATATCAAAGTATTATGCTGCTTTGACACCTTTGAAGGTATACTTGAAAGCTGTCAGTGCAGCTTAGGACAGTAGTAGAGAGCCATGGCTCCCCCTCTTCTGCTAGGATTATCGGTCCCAGCAGGAGAGGTGTATGGTGCCCATAACGGGACATTTCCCTAAAGGGAAATCGTCCAGTTTATCGAAACACCCAGTGTATGGCAAGCTTAAGAGTACAATTCTAACATTTGCGGAAAGGAAAAGTGGAAGTGCTTTTGAGCTTCTAATTTAAGTACACATTTGTACTCGCGAAACACGAAAACACATTGGTGTCAAACACTTTTCTGAATTGCATAGGCGCATAGTCACATTTCTACTGTCAGTATAATAGGCACAATGCAGCTGACAATATATTACTTACATAATGTAAGTAATCCAACAGCTGCTGGTACAGAACACGCGCTTATGTTTACAATGGTCTACATATTTAATGTTATGTTTACAATTAAAATTTAGTCAACATTTTAAACTGTAGTGTACACAATAAAAAAATTAATTTTAATCTGCTTTTAGAATCAATCATTTTTCATAGCTGTAATATTGTTACACTTGCACCAGGATTAGGGTAAGTGCAAACAAAAAAAAAATGGAACCTGCTGACAAGTTCAGATGTGGGCTTGCGCAGATCGCGTTTGAAATGCCCAAAATCCTATTTACATATCTGAAAATGTTCCTTTTCCAACCTCAAGAAATGTGGATTTGTAAAGTGTCACATGCAAATACATTGCATCACACTTTTATACTCGCTCATGCAGTTGCACTTATGCCTAAAATATAGGCGGTGCACAACTCTAAATCCAGTCTCATGTGTCCAATTTGGAAAGTAATTCAGGAACAACTGTACAATGGCTTTTATTTAGTAACATTATCGGTCTGATCCAGAGTTTAAACTTAGTGCCAAAGAGGTGAAAGAGTACAGCTCAACAAAAACATTTTGCATTGTGAAGGGTGCTAATTGATAGGAATTTATTAAATTTTTTATTTTGCATACAGGGAAAATATTTAAATTTGGACATAGAACTCACATACTGCATAGCATTGTGTTTAATCTGTAAATTAGAGTTGAGCTAGGAAACATGTCCCCTCACTTCTAATTCTGTTTTTAGTGTCATTTTGCCCCCCTTACAGTTCAACACCTGTTTTGCGCTTTAAAAAAAAAATATAAAATGTAAAAGAAGCTCTGAATTAGCCCCTACATGTTCATATAGTTAATATATTATATTATAATATAAGATTATTATAATTACGGGAGGAGCTTTATGACTCCAATTAGTTACTCCCAGCTAAATTATTCCTAACTTCCCCAAAAATGTGCTATCTTACATTTACAAAATAAATAATAAAATTAAGTATGATTATTTTAGTATCCTTAGTGTTTTATGGGCACCGATTATTCTAAGAAAAAAGTAATATAATTAAAACATTATATTACATTTTTTAGATTGTATAAAAATAAAAAATTCGTTTAGAAATGTAATGATATGGTCTGTTACAAATGACATCCATATTATGGGGAACATGTAACTAAATAATGATTTTACCATTAACTTTTTGTACCATAACGAAATATAACGGCAAGTAATAGGAAAATAAGAATTCCTCGCCCTGATTCTTATCTATTGTAGGCGGGAAGTAACTGCTAGTAAAAGACATGCGCTCACCATTTGCAGTCTAAAAGCTTCCGGGTTACTTGCAATCAGCCGTGGCAGGATTTCCTGTTAGTGCTTTATTTATACGCATGCGTATTTAAACAGGCTGGCTTCACGCTGCGCGTGCTTGGCTAGCGACACGTTCATTACGGCTAGAGGACGCCAAAAGAGGATCTTGCTTGGGCGCGTGCGCGATGTCTTCAGCCTGCTCGCATCCCGCGCCTGCGTGGTGCCGTCCCCTGGCTGCTAATCCCGCGCATGCGCGGAGTTCTGTGTCTGGGAGGCTGAAGCCGAGAAGGAGTCTGGCAGCAGCGGAGGGCGGAGAACGGGCCCGAGAGATCCGTGTGAGCAGCTCTGAGGGGGGACGGGAAGTGGGTCCGTGACGTATGTGTTGGTGGCGTACTGCTCGGTGCTAGTATGTTGGGGGTCCTGTAGGATCGGGATAGATATGTTGCCGTGTCATCTGTGTGCAGTAGTAGTGAAGTGTCCGGGTGCAGGGCAACATACACGTAGTTGAGATGGTAACAGATGATTGAGAGGGCAGGTCACTGGTTATATATATTTGTGTTTGTGTAAATAGAATATACATGTTTATGTGTACATGCTGTTATTATTTATTGTTGATGTGTTTGCAGTGTCCCAGGAGTGCTCTGTATGTGTAGTATGTAGGGGTGTGTACAGTAGCTTATGAATGAGCTGAGAAGGCTGTTTAGTATCTATATGAGGACACTGATTGTTCCTATCTCTATACCATCTATAGACAGCAGTGATGGGCACCAATTAATTGTTGATGTCAGATATGTTAGATCTTGGAATATTTACCCAAGATATCTGCTACTATTGTTTCTCCTGTTCCCCCACACTCAATGTATCAGGTCCCTGTATGCTGCTAGTGTTAGGGGTCACTGACTAAGCAGAGAATGTGTGTGGTCAGTGATTATTTCTTCACTACTGTCACTTGACAGAGCATGCAAAGTGTTCTGTACTGAACTGACAATTGCTTTTCCTTCTCACTCTACTGTTTGGTAATAAAACAATCTCTGTAAGTAGCTCATGAACATGCAAGTTGTTGAGAGCGTGTTTTGTATAGTGTGTATGGATGTAAAGTGCTTTTTTTTGAACATGTAGCAATCAGTGATTTTTTTTGTCTTACCATTAGTGAGCAGGACCAATGTTGTAGCATATTTCATGCGCTTATGGGTTATTCAATAATAAAATGAGATGTAAGATATGTTCTAAATATGATGACCTTTACTAATCAGAGCAGATACAGATGCAATGGTTCTTATAATTTCACATACTTTACCAATTTACCAGCAAATCTGAGATAATCATTTCTCTTAACCATCTGCTGAAGCAATTGTGACTCCGTGCCCACAGTACAGATATTTGCCTATTATTATTGTTTATAAGGCACCACAAGGTGGCCGTAGCGCTGTACAAAATAAAATAAAACAAAATACAGGACAGGGATGGAAAGCATAGTACATAATAAAATACAATAAAAATATCACAAAAATATAATAAAGTAAAGCAAGCACAGTACGCAAGGCAAAATGTGAGGTGTCAAGCTTGGCAGATCAGATAGAGCGCAGTGAGAGGTTGAGAGAGAGCCACCAAGTAGGGATGGGGTAAAAGGGTAGCAGAGAGGGATGTGAGTGGGGAGTGGTGGTGGAGGAGGGAACAACACTAGGATAGAGGTCCCTACTTACATGAGCCAACACACTAAGTGGGAGGGATGAACTTACAGAAGACATGAGTGGGAAGGAAGTGGACGCTAGTGTGAGCGGAGGAGAGGGGAAAGGAGCACTTGAAGACCTGCATTGTGGGGGAGAGTATGACTGAAGAAAGGAGGTCATTCCAGTGCAGAGGTGCAGCACGGGAGAAGTCCTGAATGCGGGCGTGAGATGTGGTGATCAGTAAGGAGGTCAGACAGGTCTGGTTAGCAGAATGGAGAAAGCCTGTACTTTACAGAAGATATCTAGAAAAGTTAGAGATAATCGTCCCTGTGTGTGTGATCCCTACGTTCATTCAACATTGTACCATTGGTGATCATAATTTTTTAGAATGCTTGTAAAACAATATCGTCCAATTAGACTCTCAGTTTTGGGGGGTGGGGGGTTGTGGGACTGTACACACCCTTGAGATTCCTTTCCAAGTGGAATGAAATCATAATATTGGCACAATGATTTCATAAGGTCACATACCATGATTAACATATGTGGAAAGTCAAAAGTAATTCAGGGTTAATTGCACAGCAGCATTCATTTAAGCAACATGGTGGCTCAGTGAGTAGCACTTGTGTCTCACAGCGCTGAGGTCATGAGTTCCATTTATAGACTAGACCATATCAGTGTGGAGTTTGTATGTTCTCCCCATGTCTGTGTGGGTTTCCTCTGGGTGCTCCGGTTTTCTCCCACATGCCAAAAACATACTGGTAGGTTAATTGGCTGCTGACTAAATTAACCCTATTGTGTAGGACCATAGTATATGATTAACTTTTTCCCTTTTTATTACTTGAGCAGCTGTATGACTATTTAGAGAAATCGAAACATTAACAATTAGATTTTTTTTTCCTTTAGTGCTTTTACTTGATAAAATAGTGTTTACGTTTTATACTGCTCTTGTACCGAATGTTTAATTGTGATTGTGTAAGATACAAGAACAATTATGAGTTGCCCAGGGCACAACACTGTTGTTCCTATTTATTGTGCAAAGATTTGATTACAAACGTATCCTCGATTTTCAGGGTCACACATTGTCTGCTAACTTATTACTGCATTAGTTATATTTGTTCTGGGTCTGATAATCTCTTCCAGTCTTTAAGTGTAAAGTATTGTAGAAAGGTCTTCCCCCCCAGAGTGCTTTCCATCTAAGATATCTCCTAAATGCTGACACTTATTGTCCATGAGCTCTTAATTTCCTCATTCGTGGATAGTGATAACATAGTTGTTAGTCAGCAAAAAGTCAAAAATAGAATCTGACTATTTGCACAGTTGTTGTTTAAGGTAGAAAATCACAAAACTATGCTCATTACATAAGTTTAGACACTCATGTTTTTCCTTACATTTTAGATCTCAGGCAGAATTTAAACTGAGTACACACTGAAGAGTTTACCTAACAATGCAACAACTTTTCAAAACTATTAACTATTTTAAGCACCAACGTGCATAAAGATGAACCTATATACACTGCACTCTATATCCCTGTTAGAAAGTGTTCCCATAATCCTCTGCTGCAGCGATATGCACGCCCCACAGTGGGCCAATACAGATGGATAGGGATCATTGTAGTGAAGATCAGGTGTCTGTACACACAGAAGATTTCTCCTGACATAGTGACACTGCTGATTGCAAAAATTAGCCTGTTCCAAAATTTTTATAGCACAATTCAATGCTGTTTTATACAAGTCTACAGCTAACTGATGGTTATCAATCGACACAATAATCGTCAGAAAAACATCCACTGTGTACTTATGTTCTATTATATGGTTATAGCAGCCATTAGATGAGCTTCTGGAATACTGGTCTTGTACTGTTTCTAGAAGCAGAGTAAGGCATTGAAGAATGGGGGACATCTCAATTGTAGATTAGGACCACTTTGGAATGTACTTATCTGAGGTAATATTGATTTAAGCTGTGTACACACCTAAGCAATCATACTTGAGATGCAGTTGCTCTTATAATTTCACTAATGATTGCAAGTCACGATGAATATGCTGGTTTATGTATACACATTATACCGATTTCCCAACAGGTCTGAGATCATCTATCCGAACCATCTGCTGAATCAATTGTGACTCTCTAAACACTGTACGGATATCTGCATATGCTACACTGCTAGAAAAATTGAACACAGTTGTGCAGTGATCATAACCTCCCTAGATTTGTTGCTATAACTAAATATGTCCATCGTGTATTACTAAACTGTGGCCTGATAAATGGGATGGTTTTCC
>WWET01000333.1:13850-28405 GCA_011038615.1 Limnodynastes dumerilii
AAGATTCTGGTATCTACTCCATACGCTTCTCCTGCTGGGACCGATAATCCTGGCAGAAGAGGCAGGCCCTTGTTCTGTAAACTGATTGGCTCTATTTAAAATGTCAGGCGCTAGCGTCTAGCGTAAATTAAGCGCGACATACGATCAAATAATTGTACCAGAGCATTACTGGTGAGATTATGGATCGTTTGAAAAATCGATTTTACACACTCACTACAGTGATTATCGGCCCGATCTCCCTATAATTGGATGACCGGGCCAAGAATTGCTCTAGTGTATAGAGCTTTACTCCTTAGGGGGTTGTCATATTTGTATTGAGTTGCTGCTTCCACTAAGCTATTATGACACTTTTGTTGGTGTCTGTTATATTTTCTAGGTTGCATAATAAACTGCTTAGGGATGCACCTCTACAGTACTTGTTGCTATGTTTCACATCGACTCTTGCTATTTAATTTGTTGTTAGGGAAGTAATAACACTGCTTTGCTTTGAAGCTAAATATATTTAATGGAGAAGCATTCATTTAAGATCACATTATTTCATTAATCATTCATCTATTTTATTTGGGTGCTACTAAAGCTGCAGAATGATTGTACTCCTATGATGATGGTATTTGTGGGTGACACCTTTAGTAGATGGGTATTAGTGGCGTTTTTTCCTGTTTGTCTTTCTTACGTTATGGATTCGCAGAGAAAAGGTTTTATGAACTGCTTCAGCGCATATCCAATTTTATTCACATAACAGTATCTTGTTCTTATAGGCATCATTACCTTATTCTTGTCCATGTCATCTGTAAGTTCTTGATAAGAATTATATAGCATTGTAGAAGACTGTCCTGGTAATAGGTTTGTACCATCTATTTAAAGGGATAGAATTTAAGGTTAGGCTGGTAGAAGGGAAGGGCTAGGGGAAGATACTACCTATCCTGATTACTCACAGTGTCCATAGAACTGCTTAAAATTCACTGTCATCGCTGCTACATTGCCGGGAAATGATGTGTCAAAAATCATCTCACGGTAGCGCGGACCACATCCACACCCTTTCCAATATTCACATAATATAGACACTCAAAATACACTAACTGTAGTCCATCTAATGTTCCTGCAAGACATGATAGACTGCAGTCAGTGTTTGAATTTTGAGTTTCATATTATGTTAATATTGAAAAGGGGTTAAATAGCTCTTCCCATTGTAGGTCATATATTATTAGTGACAGACAGAGCAACTTGTTCTGAAACCAGTGCAGTCGGTTGTATCTGGTTCTGACATCTTGCCAATACAAGCGTACAAATTGTTATTGTGGCAAACATCCAGTATCCTTGTCTTTAGCATTGACGTTGCTTTTCATCTTCTCATGTCACATGACTTGTGCCAGACCAGGCCAAATCCCAAAGCCGCCAGCACCACACGTATTCAATAGAGTGGCACTGGTGAGGTGTCTCCTTGTCTCACGCTGAATTGGTTTATGATTGGTGATTACTCTGACAATTCTGCGTTTGACATTTTAGGAATGCTCTGTAGATATTATATATACTTAGGAGACCACGGGCTAAAAGGAAGGCTCCCTGTTGTTTAAGTAAATTCTGTCTGCTGTTATTATTGCACTCTGCTAGTATCTGGACAAACGCCTGTATTATGTCTGCTATAGCTTAGTGGCTTTGTTAATGTGGAAGCTTCCATCACTGACAGTAGTATATTAGTTTAATAGGCCTGAAATAAATACAATATTAATATATTATCTAAAATTGAATATCCATACCTATCCTTGTATCCGTTCCATGATATACTCTAGACAGTATCACTATGATTTTATGGTTTAAATCCACTTAACATATACCATAAAAGTTCCTAAATATTCGTTAGGAAGACACTAAAACAATTACTGAAAGAGGAAGCGTCACACAGAAGAGGGATGGGATTTTTAGTTTAGTTTCATTTTTTGTATACTCTAGATAGATGAGCAGGAGAAGCGGTTTTCTTTACCTCACTCCTTCCAGAGCTTGTTATGAGTTTCTCTTCATTTGCCAGCAGGTGAGACAAAAGTTTACTCTTGCACTGTATAGCCCTGCTTAGTGTTATAATGCTATGTAAGATCAAGTTATTGTTTTATATGTAATTAGCGTGATGTGAATACACTAAACAAATGCATTTGTAAAATATCTGTAAACTTTAAAGGCAGTTGTTGTATTTAAGTTTTACATGAGGGTATATGTAGTAAAATGCCATATTCAGTTCATAGCGTTAATCATGCATATTGATGTATATTTATTATCCGTGAGTCTCAATTACATCAAAAATAAAAAACATTTTTTTTTTCACTGACAGAATTGTATAGCAAGAAAAACTAGAATGTAAAGCCTTGTCCCCTCCCTTTTATGAGACAATAAGGGTTATAATAATAGCTAATTGTGCAGTATACAAGTGTGTAGAATGCAACAGTCCCTAATGCCTCAGACTCGGAACATCTATAAAAGGCAAAGTAAATAACTGGTTCCCTCAGTGTGAGTTCCACAAGATTGGTAGTCCTAAAAAACATGTACGGGACCTACCCAAATGGTATGCATAGCTTATTGCATATGATATGCATATAAGCCCAGTGTTACTGTGTATGTACAAACATAGAGCGCACAATGTTTACTGGTGGTCTCTGTGGTGTAATATCTACAGTGCATAGGAATACATGGACAGAGTTGCATCCACAGGCCCCCTTTAAACCATGTTATAGGACCTGTCTGCTCACAAGCTCCGCCCTGAATGTCCTCCAGTGTATTTCTGGTAAACACAGGAGTTAAGCAGGGTACAACCTATGCAATTGTCAGGCCAACCTAACCATTCCAGATCATTTGGAACCATTTCGCTGGCATATAACTCCCACGATATTGATTTATAGTGATAAGAAAGGGAGAGTCCGATGACTTGGTTTTATAACATCCTAAAAATCATGATGATTATTGATGGCCGGACAAACGTGGGTATTGTGTGCGCATAGATGACCACTTGTCCGACTTCTCTTCAATTTTCTGTGCAGCATAGGCAGGTATCTGTACAGGGGAGATTCAGGAAGGTTGAGAAGACTTCATTAAGTAAACAGTTTTTATATTTATAGAAGTGTGTGGTTAATATATAATCCACACACACACACTTATATAAATATAAAAACAGTTTCATTATTGAAGCCTTCTCAACCTTCCTGAATCTTTCCCGTGGCTTGTGCTTGCTGTCTACCTGCAATCGCCTGCTGTTTATCTATAGGAGAGGTCCACCCTGCAGCCACTTACGCTTTGCCCTCTGATACTATAGGGACAATCAGCATTGCGCTTCTGCAAAGTGGTTTCAGTGAGTGAGCAGGGGAGAAGGAGGTTGCAGATGGACAATCTAGAGGTTTCTTCTTTAAAGTATTCTGGTCGCCAGGTCCCAATGTCTAGTTGCCATGGCGACCAATATTTGTCAAGCCCTGGTCTAATGAGCACTTTGTGGCACTCCAGTTTTTAAGAAACTACAACTCGTAGCATGACCTAACAGCAGAGGTACCAGAGCATTATACTAGATCACAAATTAAGCTCACGACAACAAATGGATAATGTTAAGTACAATGGCAAGGTGGTTCAATAACAGTAAAGCTGGGTACACACATATGCAATCATACACAAGATGCAATTTCAGACGATTGCGAGTCTTGATCAGCGTGTTGAGTTAGGTGTACACTCTATACCAATTTACCAGCAGATCTGAGATCATTATCTATCCTAATTATCTGCTGAAACAATTGTGACTCCATACCCACTGTACAGATATCTACCTATACTGCACAGAAGATTGCCAGAGAAGTTAGACAAGTGGTCTTCCATGTGCACACGATACCCACGTTTGTCCAACCATCAATAAACGTGATTTTTAGGATGTTATAAAAACCAAATCATCTGTTGCGCCTGTATATATTTATAACCCCGGTGCATAAGTTTTTGTTTGGGTACCTTCTATCTGCAGAAGTTTGTCAAGCCTTGGATTAGACTGACATTCTGGTAATATTTCTCTAAATGATATGACAAATATGTTGGAGGGGGAATGTTATAATTAAAGTTAATTATTACTGTGTCCTTTGTAGATGACCTAAAGGAATCTTGTGATTATAGGAATGTAAACAACTTGGTATGACCTAAAATAGCACTGAGCCTCTATGAAAGAACAGTGCTTGGCAATGGTCTCATATTAGCCCCCTGCAAGGTGGGAGGTGTATAACATTTAGCTTCTACTTGTCTTGCCAAAACTGCGGCATCTTCCTGATCAGGGCTGTGTCTGTTAAAACGGCTAAACCTGTTAAAACATGCAGCTTGGACAGATCGTGACTATATTAACACTAACTTTCTTGGACTCCTAAAGCAATAAAGTGTTTAACTCTTTGTGTGTTTGGGTTTATGCTGCTAATACAACTTTGTGGTTTACTGTGCATTAGCCGTGTAACCAAGTAACAGATAGAGGAAGCTCTGTGCTTGGATGTTGCATCTGCCAGGAAAGAACACTGAGCATTTCATAGCCGAACATGTATCATTTGAACAATGCTTCCTCTTGCAGTCTGGATATTTTTTCCCCTTAAATCTAATTAGACGGTTTCACTTGATTTGTTACATTTGAAAGGAAGGTATTCATGAAAATTTGCAATATTGATATCGCCCAATTTTATAATTTGCTGAGCAAATTGTTTGTTAATGTTTGAATGAAGTGCAGATAGAAGACAGATGGTCAGCATGGAACTACATGTCTAATTATGATTTGCCAGGAGTTTTCACAACCCCTGGATTTCCAAAGGTAACCTACGCAGGATATAGACTATTATAAACATATTGGGCTGGATCCAGACTTAAGAAGGAACTTGAAATTAAGAGAGGAAAGTTACTCCTGGGCAAAACCATGTTGATTTCAGGGGGAGTAAAGTTAATTGTGTTCTTTGCATGCAGGGATATATCTTTGAATTGCTTACTGCACACAGATACTGACCAGCTTTACTAGCACACTGTTTAGACTTGGGATAGGAAACATCACCTCTTATCTCTAATACCGTTTACAACAAATTAAATGACTCCCCTGAATTCAACATGGTTTAGCCCAGGAGTAACTTTGCTCTCTTAATTTCAAGCTCCTGCTTAAGTCTGGATCCAGCCCCAGATCTCCATATTTATACACAAAGTTGTAGATGTTTCTTCAATTAACACAAAATGTATAACATTAATTGTTTAACAAATTGCACAGCAATCAATTCCCGCAAGACAGAAGATGGTGCTGCGAATGACAAGTGTAAATTTAACCCCAACCTTTACCCTAATCCTTACCCTGACCCCAAAACTCCCCTCCCTGCAGCCTAATCCTAAAACTAAACTAACCCTGTATGAACAAGAAATATCAGCGGCAGGTGTAGTGTATAACTATAGCAATAGTCTACTCCCAATAAAGTTATTAACAGGGAACTAAATTCTGGAGTACATTTCAGCAGCAGCCTACGGAGTGACCACCTATAGAAAAACGTAATTTGCAAAGAAAGGGTTATGCGCTTGAAATGTAGATCCAAAATTTAATAGTTGACCAAAGATAAAAAGTAATACACATATAAATATATACAATAAATAAAATTAATTAAAATAAAAAATCCAGCAATGGCAGGGGCCCCAAAACACACTACTTGATTTGCCTTGATCTAATATCAAGATTATAAATAATGATACTGGGTCCTAACATATTGATGTTAGACCCACAATAACCAACAGTCTTGGAAAGGGTTAATGAATTAATATGCAGTTTTAGAAAAATAGGCAGTCCATCTCGAATGTACCACACAGTCAATATAAGTATATGGTGTAGGAACCAACACACTCTCAAATTCCAAATGAATGACTGACTGTTCCTCTTGTAGTACATATGATTGGGATACACTCACGGTTTGGTTGACAGTTCCGTGTAGGAGACGTAGAATAGAACGTAGAGATACTCACAGTTTTGTTGGCAGTCCCATAGAGATAGCGTAGATTGCAATACCTCACCCTCCGTGATTCACCACCTCACTGTTCGCCGTTATGCATGAAGTTAGTGGCTTTGGCACCTCCGTTCCCGATGTCCGGAGTGAGGTCCGTCCGGCTACAGCGTGGTTATGTGTTGAGGGTTCCAGCTTAGTTCTCTATAGGTCCTGTCACTCACAGTGGAGATTCCTCCGATTGGTTCCACCTGACAGTACGTAGTAGGTAGCTACCTTTATTCTCCTTTTCAGTTTGCCATTTTTGCATTTAAATTTTCATAGGATTGTTCCCTTTCACCGTATAACTGAGGTAAAAAGTATCTTGCTGGATAAATTTGTTAAAAAAGCTCTTTGACGCGTTTCTCCCGCCTTGGGTTTCCACAGAAAGTCTTTCTGTGGAACCAATCGGAGGAATCTCCACTGTGAGTCATTAAAGGCTAATCAAGTAGTGTGTTTTGGGGCCCCATTACACACCAGTGTTGCCATTGCTGGATTTTTTTATTTTAATTAATTTTATTTATTGTATGTAATTGTATAAATCTACATTTCAAGCGCATCCCATTTCTTTGTACATTACGTAATCCTAAAACTCCCTTCCCCATATCCTGACCCTAAGACTCCCACCCCCACAGCCTATCCCTAAGACTGTCCTTTCCCTAGGCTTCCGTTTCTCTAACCCTCCCCCTCCTCTTTGATTACCCTAATCCTATCTTCCCCGCAAACTCCCCAGAGTGTTACTCACCACTCTGGTTGGTGTGACAGGTCTGCGCGGTGTTTCAGAAAAATTAATAAGTATTCTGATCGGTATACTTGCCTATTAATTTTTTAATTTTTAAATGGCAGTCAGTTCGAAATAGAGACTGCCGAAAATTAGCTTTCCATTTTTAAAAGACCCATGTTGCGGCAGCAACTTCCACAGAATACAGGTGTACAATGCAATAAAAGGAGAATGATCAGGAAAGGAAGGAAACCAAAAAAATAGTGTAATGGCCTTTAAAATAATCACATTCTATAACCTTCAAATCCTAATGTAGTCATAACATAAAGGAGAACTGTTAGTAGACCACAGGCATTAGTAATGTGTCTCGTTCACTGATGACACCAGTAGTGCCGAGGGTGAAAAAAAACAAAACACTCCTGGAATAAAGCGTAGTATTAAAATTGAAGGGGGGTAAAATAACACAATACCTATTAAGACTTCAGCTCCATGTAAACTGTAAATACGCTTTTGAAATACTTTTTAGAAGTAGGCTGCTCCCTGGCACATCAAAAGTGAGATTAAACTATTGTATCCCTTCTCCAGTTATGCTTTATATAATATGTACAGCCTTGTATATTTTCAGTGAAGGGATGGTGTTTTATAGGCTTCATTTATGTTTATTACTACAACAATTGTCTGTTCCTTTGGAGTGTAGGTGACGTTAGAACCCTCTTGGTACAGCTGCTTTTTCTACCATGGCTCTGTGGAGCGGTTTTAGGATTTAATGTTGGTGTTAATGTGTTACAATGTAGAGGGCTACGTTCTACTGTAGAATCCCTTTGGCATAGTCTATCCAGATTGGAAAGATATTGGACCTGATCCCCGTCTCCCCCCGCCCTCCCCAGCTAATCTAAATACCTCCCCCCTCCCATTTCTGCCAGAAGATTCTTAAGTGTGAATCAGGCCCATTATGTGTTGTAAGTAACTACAAATTGGTATGGCTTGACATGAACCCCTGTGACATGGCTTTTTTGTTATTTATTACCTCCATTATTAATTATGATTGCCTCCCTTTGCAATTCAACGTGGTAAGGCTCAGGTCTACACTTGCATCTAAATAAAAAATAAAAAATGTAAGTGCAACTCTGAATCAGCCCCTATGTATAGACGTGGTGCTGTTTTACTTCTGTCCCTGTTTATTCATAGAAATACTAAAGGGTACAATACATTTTCATGTATGATGTTTTTATTTACCATAAATCGTTTTATTTCTCTAGTAAGCTGCAGAGATAAGGGAACAGGAGGTGTGCTATGTAGACAAACTTGCAGATTGGCAGCTTCTCCTTAGTTAGATTAAAGCCATTTGTCAACTAAAAACACAAGATATACAATGCATGTTTTTTTGCTTTCCGCACATTTGTAGAATTATATTTTTTTGTGGATTGTGAAAAGCGAAAGAATGGATTATGAGAGGATATGCGGAAATCAAGATAACGGGGCTGATCCAGAGTTTAGGAGTAAGGGCAAAACAGGTGCAAGTGTACAGCTCAACTATACCATTTTGCAGTGTAAGGGGAGCTAATTTGTTTTCATCTTTAACATGCAGG
This sequence comes from Limnodynastes dumerilii, assembly GCA_011038615.1. NCBI lineage: Eukaryota > Metazoa > Chordata > Amphibia > Anura > Limnodynastidae > Limnodynastes > Limnodynastes dumerilii. The sequence goes on from WWET01000333.1 coordinate 22,160, forward strand.
AAAATACATTACTTTAGCACACAGAACTCAAATCCTGCATAGCTTTGTTTAATCTATAATACAGAGTTGAGCTAAGACATTTCACCTCTTAAATATAATTTTGCTTTCACAATTTAAATGTGCCACCCTTTGCCGTTCAACATGGTATTGCTCAGGTGTACACTGGCACCTAAAAAAAAGTGTAAGTGCAGCTCTGAATCCGCCTTGACATGATTTTAAGTTCCGGTTTTTGTGCTGTAACATGAAACAGGTGTCTGTTCAGAGATGCAACTTCAAAAGAGTAGTTCCTTAAGTTTGAGTGCGTGAGAAGAATATATTAAATTTAACAAACTTATTGAAATTGTTTTGCTTTTATTTTGGGGAAAACTTTGCATTTGCTTATTGCGCACAGATGCTGTCCAGCTTTACTTTTCTTTTAACTCTTAATACTCTTAACTAGATTCGGTCCCTTGCTACTGTACGCAAATAGCAGCAGGAGTCCCCACATCGATGGCTGTCATTGTGAAGTAGAGAGAGTGGAAATTGATTGTCTCTATTTCAAATGACGTGCAATCAGCATCCTTTTCGTAAGCGCAGCCACCGGAGAGGTGTGTAACCCTATCCGGGGACTTTAGGCTCTGGGGAAGGGGGGGTTAGGGTCAGGCTGTGGGGAGAGGGGTTAGGGTAAGTCTTAGGGAGAGGGTTGGGGATAGAATACTTACTTACCTTTACAGTACAGTGTTCTGTGTTTCAGGGATCGATTGCTATGCCTCTTCGAGGCATAAGCAATCGTTTGCCCAGCCTGAGCGAACTGCCCTATCGAAATGGGACCGTTGACAAAGGGGACCCACACCCTGCAAATAGTTTATTTCAGTCATTCTTTTTCTTTCTGGAGTTTGTATATTCATTTTTCTGGAGCTACACAATATTTATTCATGACCTAAAACTGTTCTAGTTCTTTCATGCATAAAAGGAATGACATTTGCACATCTTGCATTGTATCGTAATTTGGCCTTTAGCTGCACACTTGCGCCGATCTCTGAATTATGCAGTGTGTGTGTGTGTGTCTGCATCCTTATGATTGCACCTGAGAGTTGTTCGGGGATGAAAGGTTAAATGATGTTCACATGCATTTATTAGAGCAAGGAATATTTAGGAATCATTTGAATGTGATATCGCTTTAGATGCCTGTCATCTTACCTGTTGTGGAGCAATTCATACTTGAAATGCATTAACTCTTGTGTATTTATGTGCTCATCTACATATTAGGTCCTGGTTATCACAAGATGCTTTTCATAAAATGGAAATGATTTTGAGACTCCTTTTAATCACCCCCCTCCCCTTCCTTTGGAATTTTCTGAAAGTGAACACAAATAAAGTACTTATTTTGCCCTAAACAAAGTAGTCTTTGTCAGAGCATTGCACAATTTATGCTAAAGCTCTTTTATCTCGCTGGAAAAGTCTTTATATTGAGGTTTGAGAGTTTGTGACTACATTAATTATTTTTTTTTTTTCTGGCCTGGCTTTTGTGCTATAATATTAGTATACAGCAGGTTCCTTTGTGTTGTAATTATTGCAGCCTATTGTTCATGTGTTGCAATATTTATGGGTCTCTTCTTTTATTTTGTCTAGCAAGCAACATGTTGACTCCCTGTCTTTATAACCATGGATGTAATTTCTTGGCAGAGTTGTCTAGTTTTATTTATAAACTGTAACTATCGCAGTACTGTCACTTATTGCAGAGTCCCATTGAAGTTTGTCCTGATGGACAGTTCTTCTTGTAGCTATTCTCTACTGGTCTCCCATGTGATTGGGAAAGTAAGAATATAAACCGAAACATAAGATTTCTTTTTGGCTGCGCTTGTTGATTAGACTTGTTTTATCTTATGCAGGATTGCCCAGTTTTTCTTGCTGTTTCTGTACCTTGCATTTATACATAATAAAATTTAGAGGTTGGCATGGAGAGCGGACACTAAGCCATAGGTTCCCTTTTTAATGTCTTTGTTTCATAGTTGGTAATGTTTATGCGGATGGCTAACTTAATCATGGTCTCTCATTACATTTAAGGTTCAGCGGCTCTCAACGTGTCCCAAAATGGTAAAGCCGGACATCCACACCCTCGCCCGCCACCTCAAGCAGGAGCGCCTCTACGTTAACTCTGAAAAGCAGCTCATCCAGAGGCTCAACGCTGACGTGCTGAAAACTGCAGAGAGACTGTACCGCACATCCTGGATTTCTAAACAGCAGAAAATTAATTTAGACAGACTAATTCTAACAAGGTACAACCGTGGCGGAATTGGAGCATATTATATACTGCGGCCATTTCATCCCGGACACACTTTTTATTTTTAAGATTGCACAGTCTGGCATGTGGGTAAAATGCTGTCGTACAAGATATTGCTTCCTTATAATCCCTACTTTGACGATCTCTATAAAACTTCAATGTCCTGTTGGTGGTTGTGCCATAACTTTCTATTTACTTGTATTCTTGCCATACACCTGAGCAATTATCTGGTGATTCAATAAATAGATGAGATAATCGCTTGCGTTCGCATTGTTGGCCATCACAGGTAATAAGATCAGGTTCTGTATGCTGCAGTATATGAACAACTTTAGGCAGGTAGAGCGTCACCTGCTGTAAACATTTACAGATTTACTTATATATTTTCTTTTGTTCTCTTTCTTCCCCTAGTGTTGAAGCCTCTCCAGCGGAATGTTGTCAACATGCCAAGGTGCTGGAGGACACCCAGTTTGTGGATGGTTACAAACAGCTAGGATTTCAGGAGACTTCCTATGGGGAGTTTCTTAATCGTCTTCGGGAAAACCCTCGGCTAATTGCCTCTTGCCTTGTGGCTGGTGAAAAGCTCAACCAAGAAAATGCTCAAAGCGTCATTCATACAGTGTTTACTTCTCTTTATGGAAACTGTATCATGCAGGAGGATGAAAGTTACTTACTCCAGGTTTTACGCTACCTGATAGAGTTTGAGCTAAAGGAGAATGATAACCCTCGCAGGCTGCTACGGAGAGGAACCTGTGCCTTCAGCATCATCTTCAAACTTTTCTCTGAGGGTCTGTTCTCGGCCAAGCTGTTCCTGACAGCAACTCTTCATGAGCCCATCATGCAGCTACTGGTTGAGGATGAAGATCATCTGGAGACGGATCCAAGCAAGCTTACGGAGCGCTTCTCACCAGCTCAGCAAGAGAAGTTATTTGGGGAGAAAGGCAGTGAGCGCTTCAGACAGAAGGTCCAGGAGATGGTTGAATCCAATGAAGCCAAGCTGGTTGCACTTGTGAACAAATTTATTGGATATTTAAAGCAAAACACTTACTGCTTTCCTCACAGCCTGAGATGGATTGTATCTCAAATGTTCAAAACTCTCTCCTGTGTAGAGGGCTTAGACGTCGGTGAAGTAAGGTCCATGTGCACTGACCTCCTCCTCACTTGTTTTATCTGTCCAGCAATAGTAAACCCAGAGCAATATGGCATCATCTCCGATGCTCCCATCAATGAAGTGGCTCGGTTTAACCTGATGCAGGTAGGGATTGTGTTTTTTGTTCATTACATTTAAAACTAAGTGGCACAGTTATTGGGCCTTTGCCATCTGGCCAGCTATCGTTTTCATTTGTCTATTTCCCACTCTTATATTAATAATGAGGGATGATCTAGGTAGACTGGAGGAATGGTCAAGAGGGCCACTGCAGTTTAATGACAAAATATACAAAATCATGCACTTGGGGGCACAAAAAACCGAAAGCTCAGCATATCATTAATGGCACTCCATTACAAACTACTCAGGAGGAAAGGGATCTAGGAGTCATTATTTCATGTGACTTTAAGGTAGCCAATCAATGTAACAAAGCAATGAGAAAGGCAAGTCGGATGCTTGGTTGCATAGGGGAGGAATTAGTAGCAGAAAGAAAGAAGTAGTGATGTCCCTTTATAGATCTTTGGTACGACCTCACATAGAATACTGCGTTCAGTTCTGGAGGCCATAACTCCAGAAAGGCATAAATACATTAGAGACTGGGCAAAGAAGAGCAACTAAAATGGTCCATGGCCTGTGTCACAAAACATACCAACAAAGGCTAGAGGAACTAAACATGTATAGCCTGGAGCAGAGAAGGGAGAGGGTGGATATGATAGCAGCTTTCAAATATATCAAGGGTTGTGACTGGAAGGAAGAGGTGTAATAAAACACGAGGGCATGAACATAGACTGGAGGGTGGTGGATTTACAGGAAATGTGCAGAAAAATTACTTCACTGAAAGGGTGATAGATAAGTGGAATAGCCTCCCATCTGAGGTGGTAGAGGTAACACAGTAGAACAGTTTATACATGTTTGGGATAAATATAAGGATATCCTAAATCTCAAACTAAATTGAGGTCTAGGGTCAGTATAATTTTAAATAAACAACTGGACAGACTGGATGGGCCATGTGGCTCTTATCTGCTGACACTTTTTATGTCAATAGAGCCTGCTTCATAGTATTGTATAAAAGCAGTAATGGAGCAAGCTGGTCAGAACACAGCTAAAAGGTAACATCGGTGGTTAGGGTTACCTGTCTGATTAACAAGAAAACATAAAATACTTATGTACTAATCTCATGTCTTATTGCCATAGGAGCTCTATGATTTGTGTCCCATGTTCTTAAAGAGCAATTGTAAACAACTTAAATTTCCATGTTAAATCATTAACTATATGTTCTCACTATGCAAACAAAATCCGTTCTCCCACATTACTAGAGCTGACGTACTGCACAGTGCCGTGTTGATGTTTACAGAATCTGTCTGAAATGTTCTACAATGCAGTAGGTCTGATGTGTGAAAAAAGCAATTTATTTGTGGTTTGCATCCTCTCCTTAAGACACATTTATAATATTATACATACCTAGGTAACAACAGACACCATAGCCAGGATCAGATTGTTGCTGCTATGAAAACTTTGTCTATTCAGATGCTGAACTCTGTTTACATTCTGAGTGGTAACTATAAATATTGAAAACCGTAAAAGGGTGGGTAGGGTATATATTTGAACGAATGGGTTGTGAAAGTGTACGATGCCTTCTAATGGCTTTCACCAGACATTTTAAGCATCCGCTTGGGAAATCTGCCATACTCGTATAGATATCTGACTTCAGGACCCCACATTAAGATTCCAGCCTTTAAAAGTCAATTGGAGTGTTTCAAGTTTTGTTCTCTATTGAGTAAAAAGGGAATTATTATTTAAAACCACTAATATCACCATTTAATCGTATGGCTTTTCAAAATCACTACATAGACCTTGAAATAAGCCTAAAATATATCTATGGGTATGGAGCATACAGTAGGTATGTTATCTTATTAGCTGTCTTTCTTGTATATTGCATGACCTTCAGTTTCCAAGAGTATATGGTTTATGGCAGACAAAATAACAGTCCACAAATTCTACATGGTTCATAGAATAATGTAAAAGGACCAAGACATTTGAACTATTCTGTTTCTGCATCTGTACTCAAGATCTCCACTCTCCCAGACTATACCGTTCCACCTGTAAAATAAAACGCACATATGATAAGCCACCAGCCACAGTCAAGGCCTTTCTGCATATGGATATAGATATACAGATTTATATATATATGGATTTAGATTTAGATATAGATATCTATATATCTATATCTTATCCAAAGAATGGCACTCAAGGAGACTGGAATTGGGTGCAGAAATACTACTTATTTCCAAAAGTTCTTTATTCAAATCAACATCGCCATCGTTTGTCAGAGGAGTGCCAGTTCAAGGCAGAGATATATGTGTATGTATATATTAGTGTGTGTGTTTTTAAATTGAGAGCCAACTTACCTCAGGAGACACCCCTTAAAGCTGGTGGCTTATTATATATTTGCGCAAATATGTGTAACTGACATTTCTGCGTTTTATTTTACAGCTAGAACAGTATAGTGTGTTACTGGGTAATGGCAGTGTTACTGGACATTCTCTATCCTGTGCGTATATTACAGATAGAATGGTATAGTGTGTTACTGGGTAATGGCACTGTTGCTGGATAGTCTCTATCTTGTGTGTATGTTACAGATAGAACGGTATAGTGTTACTGGGTAATGGCAGTGGTGCTGGGACATTTCCTTTCCTTTACTCCCAGTAAAGCCAGCCACATGCTATGACGACTTGCCTAATGCTGCAGTCATTGGGCCTGATCCAGAGCGTAACATCGGTGCTCTGGCCCGACACTCCCCCTGTGCGGACGTATGGCCCCTTCCTTACGCCGGCTGAAG
>WWET01000333.1:29064-50376 GCA_011038615.1 Limnodynastes dumerilii
CGGCCGTAGCTGTGGATCAGGCCCATTGTGTACATCACACAGTGACCGCAAAATGGGCAATAACTGGGTTTTTGCTGATGCCCTGTGCTGATCCTTATAGTTCAGATCAGTTGCTTCGCTATTAACCGATTTCTATGCTTTTCATCAAATCTGTCCATGCCACACACTATACTAGAATCAACTGATCAGCCTTTTATCATATGTATGTGGCCACTATAACATATACAGAGTCCCTCACAGTTTGTGGATGCATCTGGCTGCAAGAGAGTCAAATTAATGTTCACAATGTTCAGCTTTGATTAATATTCTATTGTATTTTGAGGGGGATTGATCATTTTTCTTTTTACCTTGCTCTGTATAACATTCTGTTATATTTAATCCATGCAGTTGTTGTTTTTGCTCCAGTATTGTGTCAAAGAAAGCATTATTTATACGAGAGCCTGGATGTGATTGCACTTGGCAGGAGCCTGTCTAGTCAATGAATGCAGCTAATTTTAACCTCACAGACCAGCCATTCAGGTCCTTCTTTTACTGTGCCCTAGGTTGGCCGCCTCTTGCAGCAGTTGGCGCTGACTGGATTCGAGGAAGCTGATTCTCGCAGCAGGAACAATCTCAGCAAATTTGACAAAGTAAGTGCTGTGCTGTGTGCACCATGACAGCTGTAGCGCTGAATCGACCAAAAACTAGGCAACTACGTTTCTGCATTGTGTATCACTGTCTTTTAACCTGTGTTAAACTATATTGTCCATGATGCAATTTCAATTCACTTGTGCCTACTAAAGCTGTCAAACCCTTCTTAGCAGGGGCTCATAAACCTGTTATAATTGGAGCTACATCCCAATTATTAACTAACGTGGAAGTTAAGTTGCTAAAGAATCTTCTTTTGACCTAATGACAAATCTTTTGTATACAGAGTGGAATCTCTAGACTTTATGCAATGTGTAAGTGAAATCCTGTAAAATGTTGCTGTCCACAGATGCTTTCTGTATTAACATCCTGTCCAAAGTCACAGAAGTGCTTTAATCAAGGTTTTATGTAGAGGTATTTTTAGGTATTTTCACATTCACTTATTAGCGCTTACCCACCACCTTGTTGATCATTTCATATAAAAGCAGTTCATTAAAACCACCTTGGGCTTCTGTATAATTTGTCCCTCTGGCAGTGTTCAAAGATTTGGCCTCTCCCCAGGTTATAACTTTCTTTATCATACGTATAATATGGAGTCCTCAGGGCTCTAGATCTTATGGATTTTGTTGGAATGTCCACAAAAGATAGTGGAGGAAAAAAATCTAACAATGTAGTCCCAAGTTATGCACTCTTTGAAATGAATCCATTTCTTTAACAGGTACCAGTTGTAATAATATATTTGACTATAAAGGAAACCTATTAGAGCAGGGCTTCTCAACCAGTGGTACTAGGACCGCTAATGGTACTTGAACCTTTGTCAGGTGGTAATCTAATGGTCAAGGACATAATTTATTAAGTAATCTTGATATCTTTGGGGCTAAATGGCATAATACAAAATGCACCTTAAAATCCCTACAAAAATATGTAAACGGAAGCCACAAAACCCCTGAAAATATATGTATAGGGCATGGGTATGTGTCTACATGATATTCAAAGTGGTACTTGACATGGTCCATGGTGGGTAACTGGTACACTCCAAAAAAAAAAAAAAAGGTTGATAACCCCTGTATTAAAGTATAAAATGTAAACAACATTTACTACTTCAAAATTGTTCCAGTGAGGTTTTTGTGTTTTGATGTAGTCCTGTTGTAGTAATGTGGATTTATCTGTGTTTCTTTCTCCTTAGGGCTGTGTTGCTGCCTTTTTGGATGTGGTTATTGGAGGGCGAGCAGTTGAGACTCCCCCGCTATCCTCTGTAAATCTACTTGAAGGTTTAAGCCGCACTGTTGTGTACATGACTTACAGCCAATTGGTCAACTTGGTATGTGTGCTGTACTATGCAAGCCTTTAATATGCACTTGATCTCGTTGCTCCATTTTTCTGATTAGGATAAGTAAAGGGTTGTGATTGGGGATTTGGGTTAGGCTTGCGAGGCTATGGTATGTATCGACATTACGATAATCCTATATCAGACAGCTCTCGGCATATCAATGCTGTCTGATAGACCTTTGTCATTTGGTGCAGAGAAGATAACTATCCAGCTTATGGCTGTATTAGTTCCTTTACACAAGCAATACCATGGATTAGAATGCCTTTCCATCTTGGCGACACATGTAGATAGGCAAATATAACCAGGTCAGCATCTTAGCTGAGCTGCATGCTCTCTTCAAGCTTTACTGTGATATGGTTAGAATGGCACACACAGACCAGCTATATACGGTGTAGTCATCAATTTATCGTGCCAATCACACTATAATCAACCATTTTGACTGTTTTTAACTGGGGTGAGCTGCAGTTATCTGTGGGGTACAGACTGGATATGGTTGGACAGAAAGGTATATTAGAGGCTTAACTAAAATAAAATGACAATGGAGGGACCCTATATTGTGTTTGTCAATGCTAAAATACAACTTAAATGATAGTTTCTTGTTTGTTATTATGGTAAAATTGTGAATTTGAGCAATAAGTTTAATGGTGATCCTGGTTGCCTTATAGCTGGGATTCCTGCGCACTGTCATATCCAGCGATCAACTGCGTGAAGAGGACCGAATGGCTCTGGAAAACCTCTTGGCCACTGTTCCACAAAACAAACCAGGCAAAAATAACGCTGACAACGCTTACAGCACCCCCCAACTCTCCCCCGCTACCACACCAGCCTGTAAAAAGAACAGACTGCCCATAGGTGAGGAAAATAACATGTACTAGGTGTGTGTTGGGATTGTCGTCTAATGTTTCTGGCGGCATCTTCAAAGAAAAATGTGTGATGTGTACGCTTCAAATGTATTCTCTCCTAGGACCAGATTTACTTAGCTGTGAGTTTGGAAAAGTGGAGCTGTTGCCCATAGCAACCAGTCAAATTCTAGCTTGCTTTCTCTAGTATGTAATAGGAAGGTGAGAACTTGAATCTGATTGGTTGCTATAGGCAACATCTCCACTTTTCCAAACCCGCACATTAGTAAATGTGGCCCCTGGTTTCTGTACTTTATTCTTATATGCTTCACATTGCAAAATAACTGCAGTATATTTAGCAGTAAGCTTAGATAGACTATGAAGCTATGACTGCATTGTCTTGTATTCATAATGAAGAATGTCCGCCATTATATCCGTAATGGAGCGCAGCCCACCCAAGCTGCACTTTATGCGGACCCGAGCCTAGGAGATAGGCGTGGGGGGTGGGCAGAGGCTTGGCTAATCCCTTGCGGATGATGCAGTATTCCTCACGGAGGGCTTTCTGGCTACCTGCTGTTGGCGGATACACGATCCGCACATAGGAGAGCAGGGATGGTGCGGACTTGTGAATTTCATATTCCTTAAGCCTCTGGAGCGGAGACCATCGTACGAAATTAAAAGAGCAAGTCTGAAGATGGACCTTTATCTATTTTTAGGAATGTGAGACCCTTTCATAAATTACTTTTTATCTTCTTATATAAGATCTTTAATAATGAATTCCTGATATAATTTCTTTTGTAGGACAATCTTCTACCCTGTTAGTATTTTCCAATATTAATTTGAAATTTGACCTCTTTTTACAGTGTTACTTGTGGTCTCTGATGTGATTCTTATGCATATATATTGGTGTCCAACATTATGTAAATAACCACATTTCATTTTTTCTATGCAACTGTGGACCTGCTAATACCCCAGGGCAGCAGCTTGCAGCTATGACAGTCTGGGACACGTCTGCATCGAATCTTTCAGCCCACATAAACCTGGTGACCCCCTTTGGTGTGTAGATCAGGTGTCCTTTTGTCATGGATCAGCCTAAATCATTGTGGGATGGGACTAAGCTTGATAGAAAAGCCTTTGTGGATATTCGTTCCCTTCATAAACCTTTCCTGATGACAAATAGTAACTGCTTTTAGTTAACATATCCTGACATAGCTGTTGGTACAAGATGTGTTCCTACAGTCTGGCCATGTATGGTAGGAACAAGTACCTGAACATTACATTAAGGGATCGGAAATCTTGTGTTTTAGAGAACAACCTGAATAAAGAAATGTGTTGAGCTTCCTTGAAGAGACCTGTTTTTAAGGGGTTTTTTCCTCCATAAACAGTGGTCAGATTTTCTGATATTTGGCCAAAACTTGACTCAATATACAGGAATATATTAAACTAAAAAGTAAATCCTCATTTTCCCCATATGTTACAAAAAAATGTAACATTTTTGGGAGACATTGGACCTGATTCACACTTAACAGTAAAATTGCCAACTTGCCTAAATAAACGCATGCGAGAAATCCACAATACCGATTCAGAGAAAATAAAGAACCTGATTAAGCACCCCCCTGTGTCAGGAGTACGCCGGAAGGACGTAATGAGGTACGTGCGGACTTTAATAGCTGTGAATCGGTCATTTGTTTAAAATGGCTTTTGATTCAAAGATACGGAACAAAACGCACTGATTAAACTTTTGAAAATTAAAGATTTTTTTTTTTTCCAAAAGCAGCATGTACTCTCATTAACATATTTAAACAAAGTAACCAATAAAAATACAGTTTGATAAAAGAATAATCATGGCAAACTTTACAATACACATAAACACATACTGCACTTAGTTATAAATACAATGATCCACTACATAGAGACTTTCATAAAACTTTCATAAAACAATAAAAACATTTAAAAAAATAAAAACAACAAAAATAATCAATCCAGTTAAATATAAGTAAATGTTATGGTGTTTGTTCATAAAATTTTAAATAAATAAAAATAATAAAAAAAACCTTCACAAACTAAATAATGGCACCTTTACAAGGTTAAGTCTTGCACAAATTGTAAAATCCGCATTGGATTAAATAAACGAGCCTTTATTTGTTTCATTTCAAAACACACATCCAGTGAGTATAAACACGCAGCTGATGTGGCCTGAGACGCATGGCCTCACAAACAATACGGTTCTGTAACTTATGAGTGATCAACGGCTGCCTTAACTTTTCCCATGCAAAGCGCAAGGCAATCCTGCCTGTGAATCAATCCTAATTCTAGAGGAACGCCAATACTGTATATTAGTAGCTGCTCGTTTGCATTAAGAGTCTTGCCCTTCTAGCAAAGTATGTTACGTGCCGACGGGTGCATCGGTCCTAAGTCTGACGTCCGAGTACGTGAATCAGTCGCACATGGTTTCCGTGCGTATATATTTTGATTCTGGGCATGCGCAGTTTAACTGATTGTAAAAATAATGTGTCGATTCTACACTTAAGTGTGAACACGGTCCTTAGATCCAATTTTCCCCCTATTCTCTAATCATTGGTTAATATCAAAGTTGATTTTCCGTTCTGCGCATACTCGAGCAACTGTGCTACCTGATAAGAACCCCTTGTGGCCCATACAACAGAAGAGCTGGGTTGCGATTGCTAGTATCGCTATCACAATGTACCGAATAGGCGCGCCCTCTCATTCTGTACTGATACAGACTTCCATGGCTCTGCCGTTTTATGTCCATTTGAGTTGGGATAAGTTAAGGTAGGCTGTGGACATTGAGGCCATTGAGTGGTTAATGGTTGCACTCCTTATTTATTAAGAACCCTGGCAAGCAAAGTGTCAAAGTTGAGTTGTTAGAAATGTGCGTTCCTATACACCTGTTTTGAGGCTACAGGAAGCTTTAATTACCTTCCTAATTATGTTATGGAAGCAGTAATTCAAGATGTTTGTAATCCTTGGGCAGGAAAGCCTTATCCAGTTAAAGCTCCTGAGCAGAAAGAGATTGTGGGATGTCTCTGAAGACCATAACCATGGTAGCTGTACAGCACTCCCTCTAACTACAAACTCATCTGGGAAGGGATGTGTGGTTCATACTACAATATTAGAATGCATTAATGACCTTTCTGGCAAGCTTAGTTACCTTCTGGCTTTCTCTTCTACCCATATTCATGGCACCAGACACCAAATATATTTATTTCCCATGCGCATGTTTTTATTTTAAAGTATACTCTTAATCTATGCAGAGAGAATAATTCACATGGCTGAGAATTTATATTTGTCCATGTGTTGTGTGGTGGTACCTTTTAGTATATGTAGTTTTATTGCAGGTCTGTGGATACTGTATTTTTTTTTTTTTTAATTCATGTCACCGCCTTGTTTCATCAGCTGCAGTTTCAAAGTGCCAAGTGGTACAAGGAAAACCTCTGCGGTTCACTCTGGTGCAATTATAGTGCAGATTTACACAATGTAATGCTGACGGCAAGCAAAGTCTGTATTTTATTTCTTCCTGCTGCTGTTTTATCACTTACGCTATGGGCCAGAACTGTGGGTTTGGAAAAGTGGAGATGTTGCCCATAGCAACCAATCAAATGCTAGCTCTCTCTTTCCTGTTACTAGAGAATGTCTGCTAGAATCTGATTGGTTGCTATTGGCAACATCTTCACTTTTACAAACCTGCAGCTTAGTACCTGGCCCTTTGAATGAAAAAAAGAAAAAGCCTGTTTAGAAGAGACCGTTTTATTGAGGTACAAATCCTTCCTTACCTTTAGGCTGCCTTCATAAAGGCTGATAAACATACAGCTGGTGGTACAGGTGCTGGTATTGTGAATATCCCTTGCTTTTTCCATATCCATAATGCTGGTACTGTAAAGAACCCTCTGCTGTTTGCTGGTCACTGTTAGCAGAGCGGACTGTTGCTGTAGTGTGTGTCTTGTGTGCGGTGTAGTTATGCTCCTCATACATTCTTACACCTTTTTCTCTTGCACATGTAACAGAATAAACCACATACTGATTTTATTTGTCTAAACACAGTCACTCGCAGTAGGAGCAAAACAAGCCTGCTGGAAATAGAACACGAGGGCTCGCCACAAGACGTTACCCCTCAAGGACAACCAGAAGAGGTTCTGGTCATTTCGCTGGGGACCGGGCCACAGCTTACACCTGGCATGATGTCTGAGAATGAGGTGACATCCAAATACCTATTCTGCATATTCGTCTTTGATTATAAATGTGTGCAATGTTCAGCTAATAACAATAGGCTAGATTCCAAAAAATAGGACACCCAATATTTTCTCTAACACTACAGTCCTTTCATTCCATTAGATTTGTATTGAAAAAATTGTAATTAGCCTGATTTGCCCTGTTCTTAAATCATTAAAATCTGTTGTTGACTTTGGTGAAGTATAAATATAATGGAGGCCATTTAGTACTGGATTAATAGGTGCCATCTATTGGCAGGTATTGAAAGCCCCCCAAATAATAAAAAAAAAAGTAGTTTGTTTCCCTCCGTCCTCCTCCTCTTGCTTATTATACGTACTCAGAACATGGCCCTGTTTGTATGTCACTGGATTGGTCATAAACCTTTTTACAATTTGGCTGAATGTTTTTCCAATATAGATCACTTGCCTACAGATTGCAGTCATAACAACATTTGGCTTAACACTTTGTTGTCTCTATAGATGCTCAGTCTGTTTTTTTTTTTTTTGTTAGTCCATATAGATGTTTAAAGCCAAAGTGCCTCCACACCCATGTAAGAAAACCTGTCTGTAAACAATGTTATAGAAATTAAATAAGAGGCTTCTGCTGCTATAAAGAAAATAATTGTTGTTATCCCCTTTTATTGTATGTAATAAAATGACTATCAGGCAGCTTCTTTTTCTTTCTGTAGAGCTTTATTATGTCTGTTAAATAAAGTGCAGCAATGTTTTAGAATATGAAATGCAAAGTAGGATATTCCTTAACACAAGTTAAGGCTCTTTTATAATAATTTCTTCAGGAGTGTGTGCAGATGAAAGCGACCTGCTTGGTTAGACTGTTTTCAATTATTGCCCTTTATTACACATTTATTCGCTGCACTTTCCGATCACAAATCTGCCGGCACTGCTTATAAAACGTTTACCGACCTTTTTGTACCAATTTTTTTTTTTTTTTTTTACTTTTACTTTAACATCAACAAGCAACACAAGGTCCAGGACCTTCAAAAGTGTGACATCCAGTAATAAGGTGGCAAGATGAATGATCGGATCCAGACAAATGATTTTCCATCCTTTTGTGTCAGCACTCAGAAGTGACCAGAGCTGCTTGTTTTAATGCACAGTATGCTCTGCATAGCAAACAGAGAATTATGGCACATCAACACTATAAATGAAATGGAGTGGAGAAACACCACTGTGGGAGGTGCTACTATACAGCCCTAAATAGTCATATAAACACAACAAAGGTTTAAGGGGCTGTTAAACACAATTGCACTTCATCTCACTTCCAATATAAATTAAATTCCAACACAAGATATTGTCCAAATAAGGTGCCACAAATTAAATAAATTTTATTAATTCAAACTAGTATTCAAAGATATTAAAAACAAAATATTGAAAAACCCCAACAGGGTATCTTCATTCAGTGTAACAGAGTAAGTAATTGTAACAAGGTCAACAAACCGTATAAGCCAAAAAATAGCAACAGTGTAATATATTCTGATACTCGGCCAAATGATGAGAATTAGAAGTCCAGGATGCACGTGGAGACTTTCTGGTGCAGCGGCTCAAAGCAGTCTGGTGGAAGTCTGTCCCTGGCTACACTAGCAGCCTCATGGCCAGGCTTCACAATTCCTTGCTTGTATCTGGCCCTCCCTGGACTCTAGGATGAATATAGGAGTCTGGTCCTGTTTTAAGTCTATAGTGAAGTGCTCTTAGGCGGGGAGATCAGAAGCGGGGTCCTCGTTCACAGAGGCTGCCCGCCATGCAGCTTCTCCTCACCTTTGTTGTGCATAGCAATACAGACTTCTCATCTGCAGACTTCTCTTTGCACAAGTCAGGAAAACTTATGGACTGGTTATTAAATGTCCCCTGGCGCAAGGGGTGTGGTTATTGCAGCGCTTACACCAATGTCTGGATACCACGGACCTATGATTACAGATCCAAACACCAGAGCAGCCCCTAGGCACA
Source organism: Limnodynastes dumerilii (assembly GCA_011038615.1). Classification (NCBI taxonomy): domain Eukaryota; kingdom Metazoa; phylum Chordata; class Amphibia; order Anura; family Limnodynastidae; genus Limnodynastes; species Limnodynastes dumerilii. Next base: position 38,055 of record WWET01000333.1, read on the forward strand.
GCTTCACTTTCAGAGCTGCGATCACCTGCTACACTATATTAGTAGTGTGCCACCGCTCTGCAGAACCACTATCTGTATTTGTGGCAAGCTGTCTTTTGCCCAATCACCTTTGTGACGTTCAAAATTTTTGGGGAGGGGAGTATTGTCTTTTGGCTATTGTGTATCTTGTGTAAAAGGCAAACACATGGACAGTTACACCTGGGCGGAACTGTTGAATTTCAAGTTTTAAGCTAGGAAACATCACCTCTCTAATACGGATTGCAACACACATAATTTGCATCCTCTGCAATTCAATGTGATTTTTCCCAGGCGTAAACTGCAGCCGGTTTTCCTCTTATTTTCAGACATTGGCTTCGGTCCCTGGTGTCTGACTTCTTCCTGATCTAATTATTTCCTTATTAGTAAAAATAAATGTCTGCTTGTCTTGGAAGCTGTTGAATAGGTGATCATAGTTAATTTGGAGTTACACAAACAGATGAACTCTGAATGAACAATAAATGGTTTGTTAATCAAAATTAATCTCTAACCGCATCATCTTTGTTTTCACCCCTAGCTCATCCTCCCTTCCCCATTACCATGTTTTACAGGGCTCTTTCCTTAGCCCGCTCCATTGCTCCCTCTATACCTCCTCTCTGGGTAACCTCATCAGCACCTTTGGCTTCAATTACCACCTCTACGCTGATGACACCCAAATTTACCTCTCCTTCCCTGATCTCTACCCCTCTCTCCGGTCTAAGCTTTCCAATTGCCTTGAATCTTTATCCACACGGATGGCCCTACTTCCTCAAGCTGAACATGGACAAAATGGAAATCATTGTTTTTTTTCTCCCCTCCCTGTTACCATAACCATTGGTGACACCTGTCTCCTCCTCCTCCCAAGTTTGCTGCCTAGTTGTCATCCTTGACCCCTTGCTCTTCTTCACACATCATATCTGTGCTCTTGCTGAATAATGCCGCTTCCACTTATGCAACATTGCACGCATGCAATCTTTCCTTTCTACTGATGCCACCAAAACCCTCATCCACTTGTGTAATATCATGCCTTGACTACCGTAACCTCCTCCACATTGGTCTCCCACTCAACCATCTCCCCCCCCTCCCCCTTCAATCTATACTCCATGCTGCTTCCAGGCTCATCTTCCACTCATGCTTCTCTAATTCGGCCTCTTCTTTATGTCAAACCCTCCACTGACATCGGTTCAGAGCTTTCTTTAAACTCCTTACCCTCACCTTAAAGGCCATCTCCTCATCGACTGCACCCTACCTCTCCTCCCTCATCTCCATTCACACCCCTTCCCATCCTTCCTGCTAACCACTGATATCTGACCTCCCAATTGATCATCACATCTCACGCCTGGATATAGGACTTCTCCCGTGCTGCTCCACTGCACTGGAATGACCTCCCTCTTCCATGCTCTCCTCTACCCTGCAGGTCTTCAAGCGCTCACTCAAAACACACCAGTTCAGGCTTGACTACCCCTCCTCCACATAACATCATCACTACCTTCTACTTCTATCCCTCTCCTGTTGTCTCCTGTTATTCCATCTCTCCCTTGTTAGCTCACTTGAACAAGGCTCTCCATTCTAGTGTTGTTCCCTCCTCCACCACTCCCCCTTCCTTTCACACCCTGTTGTACCCCTCTGCTACTCTTTACACCCTCCCCTCCTTATTGCCCCCTTTTACTCGCCCTCTCTACCTCCTCACATCACTTCTATTTCCTCAATAATCTATCTTCTCCTAATCTGTTCTACTCTGTTACCATGTCTTTTACCTAGTCTGTGCTTGCTTTACTTTTATTTTACTTTTATGTCATATTTTATATTCAATTTGTATTTGAACAAATTGTGGCACCTCTATAATAAAATATGATGATATAGTACAAATAAAATGGTGTATTCATCATTAGTGTCCAAATACAATCCAGTTACTTCCTGAAGTTTCTTGATTACCTAAATGTCTGTAACATACTTTAACTAATTGGAGTGATTTAATAGCACAGCCTATGATTGATGCTAACATACTTTGTTACTTTGTTTGTCCAGGTTCTGAACATGCAGCTGGTAGACGCCGGACAAGCAGATGTGCCCGTGGATGACACTAAACTTCATGGGAAGCCTGACAAGACCCTGCGCTTCTCTCTTTGCAGTGACAACTTAGAAGGCATCTCAGAAGGTGACTGTTTGTTTTTAAGACTAATAGATGCTACATGAGGCCCCTATTTATGTTGCACCTATCTTTAGGCTTCCTAGCTTGGATCGTAAACATCTATTTTAGTTGCCTAGTTGTAAAGCAGCTTCCTGAAAAACAGCATATTTATGGGAATAGTCTTGCTAAGCAGCAATCTTTCTAATATCAGGCCGTATTCACACCGAAATGACCTACTATGCATGTGTAGTAGGTCATTTACGCAATCTACGTACCAGTTAGGTATGTAGATTGCCTCAGTGCGGTCTTTAAAGACCACCTGGAGTAGTTTAGTTAGAAAGAGGCGACTTATTGCCGCCTCGGGTAGTGATTAGGTAGAAGGGGGGGAGGGAGGAAGGGGAAGTGTCTACAACCTTGATATAAATATAAAGTTAGGTATCCTTTATGGTATGCAGTTGGGTAATTGTTTGATTGTTGAGTGCTCTTCTAGCTCTAACACGCTCTGTACAAAATATAATTTTTGAGAAAGTGAAAATGAAATGTTTTATGATTTGGTTGGAAATGCCATTAAAGCAGAAGAGGAAAATCCGTGTTCAACAGGTCCCTCGAACAGATCCAATTCTGTGTCCTCGTTGGATCTGGAAGGAGAGTCTGTGTCTGAGCTGGGAGCTGGGCCATCAGGCAGCAATGGGGTCGAGGCTCTGCAGCTGTTGGAGCATGAGCAGGGTAAGAGGAACATTCGGTGGTGACATTTATGTGGTCTGCGTTCAGTTTGTGATGCTTGGACATTGATGACTAAAACCTTCCTTGCTGCAGCTACCACACAGGACAATCTGGACGACAAGCTACGCAAGTTTGAAATTCGGGATATGATGGGGTTGACGGATGATAGAGATATCTCCGAGACTGTCAGCGAGACGTGGAGCACAGATGTTCTGGGCAGTGACTTTGACCCCAACATTGATGAAGACCGACTACAAGAGATTGCAGGTGAGCAGGGGTCATGCTTCATGCACGGTACAGTTATTTTTCCAAAGAACATGATACATTGGATAGTAGGTACAGGAGCGTTGCGAATCCCAGTTTGAACGGTTGCTTACAGAAATAGAGACAGCCAAAACTTTTTTTAAGCTGTCTCTATTTCGAATGGCTGTTTTTATATTTTTTTTTTTAAGAATAGTTGAGTGTGCAGATTAGTATACTCAGCCATTAATTTTCACTGCAGACCCACTGCAGATGACCACTCCGTGAGTAACCTCCCCGTGGACTTTTGGTGTTGGGGTGGGGTGTTGGGATTGGGCTCCTAGGAAGGGAGATTTAGGGTCATAGAAAAGGAAGGTTAGGGTCAGTCTAAGGGTTAGGCTATAGAGAAGGGAGTATTAGGGTCAGGCTGCGGGGAAAGGAGGGTTAGGGTCAGGCTAATGAAAGGGGAGGGTTAGGGGGTAGAATAAGGGAAAGGCTAGTTTTTTGTTTTTTTTTTCACTTTCCTATGGTGCTCCGTGGATTGATTGCTACGCCTCATCAAACTGGCTGGGAGAGAAGCGAGGACCCACACCAGTACAGGAGAGTTTATTTTACCTGTACATAACATCAGATGTGCTGCATGTCCAGCGCAATAAAATATCCCATTAGTTTCTTCAGTCTTTTCTTCTGCTCTTCTTTTTGATATATGAAAGAAAATTTGATGAAGCGCCAGAATACGCTCATCAGACAGTGCGTGGGAAGCATTGGTTTCAGAGTATGCTAGAGCTTCTGCTGTTAGGGTTTTTATAATGCGAATTCTTTGTAACCTAATGAGAAAATTCACTGTACTTTACATTGTGTGTGACGATCCACTGTTGAACTTATAAGATTGTTTCGTTGTGGGATTTCTTTGTTTTATTAAGTTCATTAAATGTAATTATTTTGATATCTGGCATTCAGTGGTGTTGCAATCAAGGTTGATGCATATGAAACACATTTTGAATGGAATAGCTTTATTTAAAACAATGACCATATCAATGACTGCTCAAACTATTTTAATATACTTTTTCAGAGAGCTTACGCAAAGCAATTCATTCAAGTTTTCTAATGCTGAAAATTCCCTTTCAAGATTTTTTTATCTAGTTTTCCAAATTATGATGAGGTCTTGATTAGAATATTTAGTAATAAAAACAAAGGACTAAGTTCCATGTGTGTGTGTGTGACCAGTTTATTCATCGCTGCATGTGTCACAGGGTAGCATGATGAAATGCCTTAGTTGGCCTGATTCTTATAATGCTCTGGCATTTGTATCAGATGTGTATGTTAATCACTCAGTGAAGTTCTCTACTAGGATTAGATCAGGTCTTATACATAATGTTGTATTTTCTTGGAAATGCTAAAGGTTTTTGCTTAATTAATATTTAATAAATAATGGCACTACATTATCTGCCTTCTAAATTTATTATTATTATTAAGCTCTGTTAATTGCTTTTATACATAAAGTTGGTTTTGTTTTGGTCTATATATCTTTGTTTTTGTAACATTTAATTAGCGAATGGCTTTTCTTATTGTGGATATCTTTTTGTCTCTAGTGTTATTACTTCTTGAGGTACATAGTCCAGTCTTGCTATTTTTTAGGTTGTGTACCAGTTGTAGGCATCCCTTTTCACAGGTGTCATGAAAGCTAGTCAGTGTGATAGCAGTAGATGAAGTCTACTGTAGTATCAGGTGGTAACACAGACATTTGAGTTACACCGGTATATTCATTTAGTCATGTAGATGGGAATTAATGTGATTGGCACTGATACCATCTATTGTGGTAGTTGGTGGCTGCAAAACACTGTATGAGATGTCAAATTATAGATTGATTCAAATGTAAATATTATTGTAGTTTTTTTGTGGGGTTTTTTGTGCATCTGCAAAGTCTTTTGGAAATGGTGAATAGAGTTGGGAAATATTCAACCTCTGAATGCACTAGATATGTCCAGACTTTTGATGCAGCAACATTTTATAAGTGATTAACACTTTTATTTGTTTTACTGTATTTATTATTTGAAAAAATGTGATGATCCTGGATTTGTGGAAACAAAATAATATCTGTAGACTTTTGGATCAGTAAATCATGTACCGGAAATGCTGTGACCATCCCCTACAGGTGCAGCTGCGGAGAATATGCTGGGAAGCTTGCTTTGTCTCCCAGGCTCTGGTTCTCTACTACTTGACCCGTGCACTGGATCTACTATATCTGAGACGACCAGCGAAGCATGGAGTGTGGAGGTACTCCCCAGCGACTCTGGTGAGTCTCCATGCTAAAGCACTATATATATATGACTTGTGTGAGAGTTTACAACGTGCCAATACAGTTGGTCCTTTTGAGCAACAAAACCTCTTGATGACTCAGGGTCCTCTTTCCTCAGAAGCACAAGACTTGAAGCAGGAGGAACGGCTGCAGGAATTAGAAAGCTGTTCCGGGTTGGGAAGTACTTCCGATGACACTGAAGTGAGGGAGGTCAGCTCCCGGCCGAGCACCCCAGGACTTAGCGTGGTGTCTGGTAAGATACAATGATAACAGCATTTCTATATCATACAAAAATTTCTTTGCTTTAGGATTTAGCGTTTCACAGAAAACTTTCATAAAAGCTTCCTCTCTTTGAAGGCATCAGTGCGACCTCAGAGGACATACCGAACAAGATCGAAGACTTGCGCTCGGAGTGTAGCTCTGACTTTGGGGGAAAGGACTCTGTAACGAGCCCTGAAGTGGAGGACTGTGTTTCAAGTAAGTATCAAGTATGCAACTTATATATGGTATTGTGAAGGGATCAAAATGATATTGTTACACAGTTATTTTTCTGCATCTTGATTGTGGAATATTTTAGATGGCTGCATAAACCACTGAGAAATGGCCTAGTTTATTAAATAAAGGTATCCGTGGTGGCTGGTAGAGGGGGTACTGTCACTCCTCTGTAGAATAAGGTTACTGGCTTAGGGTGCACTCAGAGGCACCCAAAAGATTTCAGAAATCAACAGTGGGTAATTTATTGATAGAGTGTAATCCAATGTTTCAGCTGCCTCATGCAGCATTCATCAGGGGCAAAAAAAAAAACATACATGTACATGTGTGTGTGGATACATACACGTGTGTAATTTTCTCTATCTGGTTAGCAAGCATCAGAGGAGGCTCACCACCTTGGACCAAACACAGCGGTGCGAATAAGAGCTACTGGCAATGTAGTTTTAAGCAGCGCTCAGCACTCTTACAAGGAATGCTGAGGGCAGTTTTAAGATGCCAATTATCTGCACACATGCCAGACTGGATCCTGTCCCATCTAGACTCAGGCCCTTCCTCCTTAGTATGAGTACAAGCCAGTCAACTTCCACCCCTGACCAAATATTTTCCTGGCCACAAGTGGCCTAGTACTACTGATTAGTCATTCAATCAAAGCATCTCTTTAAATTCCACACCTCATGGCACCTATTACCACTATTAGAAAATGGCATTAGTGGCTGCATTTACAAACCTGTCAAGCTGTTAAGTTGTATGTAAGTTTTGGCAGAATTGCAATGCGCTGCAATATATGAAGTCCGCAAGGATTGAATGTATCGAACAAAGACCAGTATTGTGGATAATCTGTGCTTAATCTTCTGACGGAAACAAATTCTCTGAGGTTCCATCGTAACTTAAAATAAAACCTACAAAAAAATACAGCTTGGGGGAAAAAAAACTTCCGCTGTTCAGTGTGATTTTTTTTTTTTGTTTTTTTTTTTTTTTGTTTTTTTTTTTATATTCCGTTTTGTTTTGTTTTGTTTTTTTCCCACGTGATTTTTATTTTTATTTTTTTTGTTTTCTCTGCCCTGACTCATAAATTGCTTGTTTACTGAGGAATTAGTGCAGATTAATTCGCAGGGAGAGCTTATTAGTTTCCCAAATCTTAACACATTACAAATTCTGTAACTGTAAGATTTCTATAATTGTAAAGCCAGTAATACATAATATCCCAGACATCACTAAAGTGATTAATATCCGTGCCATCGCTTGCTTTATTTACCCCGATCAGTGATTTTAGCCAAGTGTTTGTTTATCAGATTGAAGATAGTCGGACAGTGTAGGCCAGCCTTAGAATAGCCAGAGAAATATTATTTCACTGCTGTCTGTCTGGAGCAGCTATATTTAGTAAGCGCAGAGCGTGCCCTCTCGTAGCTCTAGGCACAAATCGGCATTTCTGTAAACACTGTTGCATTTTAAATAGCTTTCAGACTTTGATTCAGTGCCAAATATTGATATAAATAATACATATATGCCTAAAGTAGTACAAGCATGTACATGACTGCAATATTGATTTTAATGGTTTATTGCAGTAAGTTTGTACGTTTTTAAATTTCTATTTACTGCTCTGATAAATATATAAAAGATATTATTTTCCTATGCTAGATTTATAATTTGTTCATTCAACAGGGAATCCCATTTATATGCTGAGCGGTGGAACGTTTAGTTAAAGTGGTCAGGCATTGGGTGCAATACATGACCATTTTAACGAATGCAAGCGTTGAGTTTCTGTTTCTATCAGCTGTTAGGTTGGTTTGTTGTTCAGTTTTAATTAATGCCACCAAGCTACAAGCATGCTTGAAAACCGTGAACTGTGTCCACCATCCCTGCTGTATTCATCCTTCTGTGTGTATGAGATGAGGCCTGTCCCCTCGCACATACAGCCTTATGATTCAGGACCGTATCTTAAGATTTTCATGCCATCCTCTCCTAAAAAGCAGAGCAGGCCTGGCCAACCTGTAGCTCTCCAAGTGGTGTGAAAGCTACAAGCATGCTTGAAAACCGTGAACTGTGTCCCCCATCCCGGCTGTATTCATCCTTCTGTGTGTATGAGATGAGGCCTGTTCCCTTGCACATACAGCCTTATAATTCAGGACCCTATCTTAAGATTTTCATGCCATCCTCTCCTAAAAAGCAGAGCAGGTCTGGCCAACCTGTAGCTCTCCTGGTGTTGTGAAACTACGAGTCCCAGCATGCTTTGACTGCACAGGCATAGCTGATACCTGACAAATCATGCTGGGATTCGTAGTTTCACAACACCTGGAGAGCAATAGGTTGGCCAGGCCTGGTATAGAGCATTCAAGTGCTTAAAACACCCTTGCTGTAATATTTAAATATCATCCCACCCCACCATCGGAAGCAGGTCTGGATCCTGAGGATGCAGATCCACACACAAACACGATCATGAAATGCACCCTAGTTCCTAGTAAATGCATTCCTGGGGCATACTAATTAAACAAAAGCACATTTATTGCAAGCCATAAATATTTAAATAGGCATTAATACTTATTTGTGTTCTTCTAAAAGCCTAAGTTTCCTTTTTTTGTTCGGTTACTTGCCTCATAAACAAAAAGCACGATCAGAAAGCGAGCTTGCAGTTTGAACATTATGATATAGGAGCAGATCCAGAGTTTGAAAATAAGAGGAAAAGAAGGGGAAATCCTACACCTGGACAAAACCACAGTTAATTGCAGGGGAGTCAGATTTCATCTGCTGCAACAGTATTCGGGTTGAGATGTGTTGTAAATAGCGGATTAATAGTAAATTTGGTCAGTATCAGCGTGCAAAAAGCAGCAAGAGTACTAGTTTACTGAAATTTGACCCCTCTCCCCTGAAATTCAACATGGTTTTGTGTAAAATTCCACCTGTTTCCCTCTTATTTTCAACCTCTGCTTAAGGTTCCTCATTTATCTGGTTTTCTGAGTAAAAAAAAAAAGTCAGGATGTTTCCTCCATTTTCTTTCCAGTTTACTTTGCTTTGTAGCGACAAAGTCGTTAAACTTGGCATGTTTTGTTTTTATTTTTAGTGTTTCAACAGAGACTGACTGCCGGCCCCGTTCAAAAAAAGACAAGTAATGTGCCTTGTTTATTTCCAGGCATTCATCATATTACATCTCCTCCAAGCCAGACCGAGTCCTTGTTAGCCATGTTTGATCCTTTAGCTCCAACATCTAGTGAAGGTAAATGTGTGGAAATATGTATGACATATGTTAGTAACTGAGTTATAAATAAAGTTATAAGGGGGTCCCTGGACGTATTGCACATACATCCTTAATTTGCCGATAGTAGCTACTACACAGGCGTAGTAACTATTTTACGTAATCTACGTATCATTTACGCAGATAAAACAATACGTGGATTACGTAAAATAGTTACTACGCATGCGTAGTAGCTACTATCGGCAAATTAAGGACGTATGTGCAACTTTTCATTCAAGGCAGTCAGTAGCACTCTGCTGCACAGTGTATGTCACTGGTGGTTTTATGTTGCAACCACTTTATATGAGGCAGCCGACCAGAGTTCATCCTCCAAACAAACAAGACCTCACAGGGTTGTTGGGGGCGATCTGGGACATAGGTGTGAGCAGTATGTTAAAAAGTTTGAATACAAAATTCGAAACAAAGTCTAACACAAATCATCACTGGTTCAGAGAACTTTCCTTATTTTAATAAAGTGCTGCAGCAAGCCAAGGCCTGATCTCTGTTTGTATCCCATGTCCCATGCAAGCAAGGGACTTAGAATAAGTAACAGGACCCTACCTTAAGATTTCTGCACTGTCCCCTTGTAAAATGGGAATTGCTCAGAAATCTGGATCGTACGGAAGGGCTTACCAAGGGCTACCGTACAATTAGCATACCCCTCTTTCTTACATCTTGGGTACTCTCCAAAACGTATCGCCCCCCACTGTTTGAAGGGCTTCCAGCAAGTAGGGCTGAACCCTGAGGTTTGGGCTCCGTGTTGGAAGTCTGCTGTGTGCACATGTGCTGTAGTGAAAAGCGGACATCCACGTTTCCTAAATCTGCCTTCGATGTAAGACTTGCAGTGTAAATGGCTTGTGGTAGCTACTAGATTTTCTGAGGCCTCCTGAAATACTTTGCCTGGTGGGCAGAAATGACCTGTAATTAGAAATAGTTGGGCAAAGGAGACCATGAATAATATTTGTTGTATATAAACATTATTTCAATGCATGGAGTTTGTTCATATAGTATGTTTTCTTATCAGTGGTGCGTCCTAAAGTACACTATGTCCGGCCCTCCCATCCGCCCCCTGATCCACCCATTATGGAAGGAGCTATAGGAGGAAATGAGGCCCGTCTGCCCACGTTTGGCTCCCACATCTTTGTACCCACGGACTCTGATGCCTACAGACAGAGACACTCTTGTCCAGAGAGGCTGGTGCGCAGCCGCAGTTCTGATATCGCAACATCCCTAAGGCGGCCAATGAGTGATCCTGGCTGGGCACGTAGAGCTGGCACTGAGGAGAGAGAGCTGCCCCCAGGCGCCATGGTATTAGGAGCGTCTGCAGCTATCCACGCCTCACAGTCCTCGTCCTCTTCTCCCAGCAAGGACTCCTCGAGAGGAGAGGTGAGTTTTCTGTCTCCGGGCACAGTCACCTTTAACTTCTTCATAGGATTTTTAGAAACCTTTAGTATTTATTAATGTATTTGTGTGCAACTGGACTGAGTGAGGTATTTTGAGAGACTTTCATATGGTTTGATAAATTGCTACTTAAATAATATATTTCATTTTGGTTTATGTCCAGTAATTTTTTTTTAGAAGATTTTTAACTTTGTAACAACTTGGAATTTTTGTTCAGCTAGAAGACAGAAAAGACAGCGATGATGAGCGCTCTGACCGTAACCGGCCATGGTGGCGTAAGCGCTTTGTGTCTGCAATGCCGAAAGGTAAGAGTTCAGTAATGTGCAGTACTGCCGCAATTGTCTAATTATTATTTATGTTCTGTATGTATTGCGTTACAATGTTTCAGCAGCACCTAACAGATTATTTCTCATTCAATTCTGTCCCTGACCCACTGGGGCTATGTTCTGAGTACACACACACACACACACACACACACACACACACACACACACCCCACCCCCTTTAAACTCAACACAGATATTGATCTCAGTGCTGTGAAGCACAAGTGCTACTCACTGAGCCACTGTGCCGTACAACAAGCATCTGAGTTTACTGTTTTTGAGTAGTGAGTATTAATTTAAAACAAAAACACTGTTGCTATTAGGGATCTCTACACCATGCTGCCTTTCTGATACGGCAAACGTGTAATGTTGGGACATGAGTGTGCTCAGCTGGAAAATTCTGGGTAAACATATGCAATCTCCTCTAAGGGATATTGTAGTTCTAGTGCCTGGGACATACAAGTACAGGCCTGGCCAACCTGTGGCTCTCCAGGTGTTGTGAAACTACGAGTTCCAGCATGCTTTGACTGCATGGCCATAGCTGAAACCTGACAAAGCATGCTGGAACTCGTAGTTTCACATCACCTGGAGAGACACAGGAGTGAGTATTAATTTAAAACAAAAACACTGTTTCTATTAGGGATCTCTACACCATGCTGCCTTTCTGAGACGGCAAACGTGTAATGTTGGGACATTAGTTGTGCTCAACTGGAAAATTCTGGGTAAACATATGCAATCTCCTAAGGGATATTGTAGTTTTAGTGCCTGTGACATACAAGTACAGGCCTGGCCAACCTGTGGTTCTCCAGGTGTTGTGAATCTACCAGTTCCAGCATGCTTTGACTGCATGGCCGTAGCTGATACTTGACAAAGCATGCTGGAACTCGTAGTTTCACAACACCCGGAGAGCCACAGGTTGGTCGGGCCTGTACTAGTAGCTCCTTGTTTTAGAAAAGTAGTCAGCAGTTCTGTATTATCTGATTGGCAGTAATATGTGTTTGATTTGTGAAAATCTTGGTTGGAACATAGGTGAATAAATCATTAGCCTGGTCTGTTTGGCATTCTCTTGTGCTCCCAGGGGAAAAAAAGTAACCATAGAGATGGGATCACCATTTATTTAGCCAATTATTACCATCTTAATCCTGGTTTTATCTCCGTTTAGCTACCTAAGTGAGTAGTAAATAAACATGTTTACCATACTTTGTGCTGTTGTTCTTTTTCCAGCTCCTATTCCTTTCAGAAAGAAGGATAAACAGGACAAAGAGAAGGATGAGCTGGGGCCAGACAGATTTTTGATGCCAGGTACAGGTTCATTATCTCATTTTCTGGCTACTAGTTGCCATCTGTCACATGTTTGGTTGAGCCCCGTGAAGTTTGATTGGCTGGTGAATTTTGCTGTTTCAGATGATTCTGCATCGAGGCTCAGCTCCCATTCTCAGGCAGCGGAGGACATTCTTGATAAGTACAGG
>WWET01000333.1:50408-66665 GCA_011038615.1 Limnodynastes dumerilii
CCATGAAGAGAACCTGCGCAGGTGACGGGGCTGCTGGGCCATACGAGACCGCAGGTAACTATAACAACGACATTTTATTCCAGATAAGAAATCCTAAGACACATCATTTTGTAGCTAGTTGCTGGCTTATTTTTTGTGTTTTCTTAATGGTGTGTAAGATGTTTGCAGTCCTGTTATTTTTTTTTTTATTGTAGCCTTCTTCTAGTCTTCTGTCATCTTGTGCTTGATGGCAGCTGGCATGCTGGGTTGTAGCACAGGCATTGGCAACTGGTTGCAGTCCTGCTGTTGTGAAACTACCTCTCCCAGCATGGTCCTGCATCATCAGCATTGCTATGCCTGGGACTTTCCACACCTGGGGTGCCACACGTTGCCTATGCTTGTTGTAGAAGTTTGGCAGGGTGACCTGGGTCTGACTCCTTAGATAATAGAGGTGTCATTAGCATTACATGAAGTATTTTGGGCTTCCCATTTTAATATACAATTGCCTATTAACCTCTAAATGGACCCAGGTGACTCTGACGTTCCCACATCTTTTTTTACACTCTCTCCCCTTCCCATTCTTTCTATTTTCCTATCTCTCCTTTACTGTTATTCTTTACACCTACCGCATATGTAGTCTTCCACGCTACATAGGCTGACCCTCCTCCCCTCCTCCCTCACTACCTTTATGCCTCTTTTGGCACTCTTCTTTTACACTGAAACAATGTAAACGCTGCATTATAGTATTGAAGAAGGCAATCAGATTTTTTATTTGTATTTATAATTTGGGCCACGGGGTGTCCCAATGCCTGTACAATTTCTTGTGCAACCATCAATAAAGAAAAATAAAAAGTGTTTTAGGAAAGATAGTTTGTTTACCTGTGGAAGACATAGACAACCTGTGGCACTTCATGTGTTGTGTGACAACAAGTCCCATCATGCTTTGTCAGGCATCGACTATGTCTATGTGCCTGGTGTGCAAAATTGCTTATATCTGGACTTGTAAAATGCTGGTACTCTGAAAAGTTTTAAAGAATAAGTTTTTTATGGGTTAATGTCAATTAAAATGTGTGATCTGTCTGATTATGCTTATTTAACATGGCCATGGCTTCGCATGCATTAAAGCATTTTTAGGGTAGTAAGGTATCTAATTACATGGTCTAAGACTAAGTTAATAAGATAATGTGGTTGAGAGCAGCGCTGACCAGACTATCATTGCATTGTGACGTTGTCTTAATTCATTTTTGGCTGTTAAGTGTGCAATAGAGTTGAAATACATGCTACTGGTCTACCTAATGTTTGAGAAACATCAACCCTTTCTATAAATAATAATTCTAGACTTAAGCCTGGATTCACAACCCTGGACGTATTGCACATACATCCTTAATTTACCAAGAATAGCTACTACACATGCGTAGTAACTATCTACGTATTGTTTCGGTGCGTAGATTGTGTCTTTAAGACCGCATATATGCAATCTATAACAAAACGATACGTATATTACATAAAATAGTTACTGCACATGCGTAGTAGCTATTGGTAAATTAAGGACGTATGTGCAACAGGTCCTGGGTTGTGAATCCGGGCCTTAGACTCTTAAATTGGTTTACATCTTACGCCTTTCTTCAGGGCCTTGACCTTGTGCTCCTTCTAATGTTGGTTTGGTTATTTGAAACAATCTAATTGCCATTTTTACAAAGATATTTTTTATTTTTTATTTTTTTATTCTGTATATTATGTTTTGACTTCCATCTTTGCTACCTCTGGTACGTTCTCACTCTCCCAATCCTTCATTGTAGATGTGGTTGGTGATGGCGAGAGTCTCCATGAAGCTTTGCAGAATATGACCTCCGATGACCTCCCAGATTCTGCCAGTCAGACAGCTCATCCCCAAGACTCTGCCTTCTCCTATAGGTATTTGTAAATCTCTTATGTTTCTTGAGTTTAATTCTTAATCAATACCCCAAGAAGCCGTAATATACATGAGGAGCCTAAATTCAAAAATTATTTTGAAAACTATATAGCCATCATTTGTATTGTCATAGGTACTACAAGGAGATTTTAAACTTGGCAACCAATGCCCTTAAGCCGATTGTCAAAAGAATTAAGTAGGATACACACTGGGCTTTTCAGCAGATAATCTTTCCAATCACACAATTAAAAGACCGTTTCACCAGATGTTACCACTGTATACTGTCCAAAGATCTCTTAATAGCCACAGTACACACTTGCAAAAAGCAAAAGATATCTTTCCATCTTTGATCTGACATAGTAGAAGTTCCAAAAGATCACAGACCGTTTCATAAGATTTGGAGCGTCTTTGGACAGTACACACTGGTGAGATCTGGTGAGACTGTCTTGTGTGGTTGGAAAGATTATCTTTGGAAAAATCCCCAGTGTGTACTTTGCCTAAAGATGGCCATACACCCGCGATTATCGGCCCGATTTCCCGAACCCGCGCTGTGTGAAGCGTGGAATTGGCAGATCCCTGTCTGTACTACTCCCTGCAATAGACGCTGCTGCAGATCTATGCACTATGCTGCTCTGACAGCCTTGAAGGTATACTTTTAAGCATGTCAGAGCAGCTTTGCATATGACTCTGCAGCAGCGCCATAGAGAGCGCTGCCTCCCCCCTCCCCTCTTCTGCTAGGATTATCGGTCCCAGCAGAGGAGGTGTATGGTGCCGATAACAGGACATTTCCCTTGCGGGAAATCATCCCGTTTATCGGCCCATCCCCTGCTGGGACCGATAATCGTTGTAGTGTATGGCCAGCTTAAGTTCTAAAATCAAATGCTCACAAATGCTAATTGGTGTGGTGTGAACTGTTTATTTGCAGTTAACGTTTCTCAAATACAAGGCTGAGTTTAACTTCAGGAATCCATATTTTTTTATTTGTTTTTTAATTGATGTTTTAATAATGTTGGCAGCCATATTCTGAATAAGAAATAATGATACTTTGTATTAGTTTTAGTATTGTCCATTAATTTCTGTAAGTTTTAAATTTGATTATCTTTATTATTTTGTTGTTTCTAATACTTTTACTCTGCTATTTTTAGAGATGCAAAAAAGAAGTTACGATTAGCACTGTGCTCTGCAGACTCTGTTGCGTTCCCAATGCTGTCCCACTCCACGCGGAATGGTCTGCCAGATCACAATGACCCAGAGGGTAAGTCTCAGTAGCTGATTTATATTCCACATCCAGGGGAGGGAGTAAGTCTTAATCAGTTGTATAAAGTTTTGTTTGCTTTCCCCTCCCACGACAATGACATGACCGTATGGGGTTATGTAATAAGTAGAAATGAATGCCAATAAAGCAACAGGATCTAATTTTAGATGGGTGATGTCTAAAGCTGGCCATACACTAAAGCAATGATCACTCCCAGCAGGAGGTGTCTGATAACCTGGATGATTTTCCCTTCGGGAAATCTCCTGATATGTGCCATATACCTTTTCTGCTGGGTCCGGTAACCCTAGCAGAAAAGGGAGGTGGTGCTGAAATTGACATGAGGTTCTTCCAGCTGATTGGCAGCATGGGACTCATGGCAGAGACAGCTAATCAGTGCAATCTTTGCAGAAGGCCCTGCAGCTAGTTAATTGATTGGCTGTTGAAATTTCGGCCAAGAGGTGGAGGTGCCACATACTACTGACCAGAGTGTACTCTTCTGTCTGTTTAGTCCATAATGGCCAGACTGTATAGTAGTAATATATATAGTAATATAAGATTTTAGAGAGAAGATTCAGAGTTGGTGGGGTGGAACTTGACCTCCTTGCTATGTGGCCTGACGTGGTCAAGGCAGACAGGTCACTTCTCTGCATATTTGTAGGCTGTGGAAGGTTGGCAACTTAAAGCAGAGCTCAGCATTCTGCGTGGAAGTGCCAATCATCGGCACCCCATGTATGAATGCTGTTTATAAATACATTGCCAGCAGCTGAGTGCTGTTTAAAGCTCCCAGCCTCTGACAGAGTTCTGTGAGTGCAGGGAAGGCGGCTTGAATAGGCCTCTCTCAGGCTCCTTAGCAGTTGGACCTACAGTAGTTACACCACTGGTTGAAGGCACTCTGAAAATCAAATGTTCTATACGATTGGCTTGATTTTTATAAGTTCCAGTGTGGGGTCAGCTATAGATCTGTTTAGTCTACATAGACTAAAATTATGTTTGATTTTTGTAATTTTGCGCAAGTAATCAATGATTTTATAATTTGGTTGTAACATTATTTAAATTCTATTTAACCTTTTCATCATTTTCTGTTCAGAGAATGAGATTGTATGCTTCCTGAAAGTCCAGCTGGCAGAGGCCATAAATCTACAAGATAAGAACCTCATGGCCCAGATTCAGGAGACCATGCGCTGTGTCAGTCGCTTTGACAGTCGTACTTGTAGCAAGATCCTGGCATCTATAGCGGAGGATTACAGGTATGTTTAAAGGAATGACTGAAGCTTGCAGAAAGGACATTTTTATAAGTAAGAAGCTATTGCTTCAAGTGTTCCTTAGGAAGAGTTCATCACAGTTTGTTAAAGACCGCTAACAATCATTTTGCGTGTGTGTGTTATATATAATTTATATTGTATGTGGATTTCGTGATTCTCTTGATCTTTTGCAGGAAGAGAGCCTCCTACATTGCATACTTAACAAGATGTCGCCAGGGGTTACAGACCACACAGGCTCACCTCGAGCGGCTGCTGCAGAGAGTCCTGCGTGATAAGGAGGTTTCCACGCGCTATTTCACCACCGTTTGTGTCCGTCTGTTGTTGGAGAGCAAGGAAAAGAGGATTCTGGAGTTCATTCAAGGTGAAGTTTGTTTTGCTATGTTGTCATCTCATAGTATGTCAAAAGGTTATTCAATAAAGCCTACATTGTAAATCAGTCATTGAGGTTAAATATTAATGAGATTTGTGTTATTTATTTTTTGTAGATTTGTTCATGCAAACTGTATATGCTACATTGACAAAAAAATGCAAATATTATTTTTATACCCAATACATAAGTTTTTACGTACTTGAAAAGGTTACCTATGAGATGCTTCACGTTTAAAGAACTCTAGCATGAAGATAGTGTATATAACTTTATAATTAATATGGGTAGAAGTGACTCATTTCTTCCACAAGGTGGCGCTCTTCTTTGTTAACTTGTGCAATGTCTATCTAGGTTTATATAGTTATATCAAATTAGATACAAATCAGAATGAGGTCTGCATGTAATAACTACACAAACCATAAGGTTTGTATTCTTAAATGTTGAAGTTAAACTATGATTAAATGAATAAAATGTGGATCGTTAGCTTTACCTGTGTTTTTTTTTTTTCCTCCCCCAGACTTCCAGAAGTTGACAGCGGCTGATGATAAAACAGCACAAGTGGAGGAGTTTTTGCAGTCTCTGTATGGCACAATGGCCCAAGATGTCATTTGGCAAAATGCCAGTGAGGAGCAACTTCAGGATGCTCAGATCGCCATTGAGAGAACTGTGATGAACCGCATTTTCAAGCTGGCCTTCTACCCCAACCAGGACGCAGATGTACTACGTGACCAGTGAGTTGGAGGGAGTTAGGAGGCAGATGGGAGAAGTGACAGCTGGTAAGGCAGGGAATTTAGAATGCAGGTTATAAAGGTAAATACAACAGTAGGCAGAAGTAGACTAACTTGGGTCCCATTGCAAGGGGGTGCAATGGCAGTCTGAATGGGACAAGATGCATGTGTGCAGACAGCTGTCACCTTAGACAGAACTCACTAGTCTGTTTATAAATACATTGTCAGCATCTGAGAGCTTGGAGCTGTTCTCTTCCCCCTCCTACCAGCAGCTGACTGCTTACCTCCAGGGTTGTAGGGCCAGGGGCCCCCTCTCCTCTGGGTTCTGTAAAAACCGCACCCACATTGGGCAACCCCAATGATATAAAAGTATATGTTTCGCTTTCTGGAGCATCGCTCTAGTAAAATATTGTCAGGAGACAACAGGCTGTAGCCTAACTTTCCTGTGAATATGTCCTAACCTTTTTATGGACTTGTTTCTCATTTGTTAAAGGGTATTCACAGATAATATTATTATTATTATTATGGTTATTATTATGGTTGAAACTAAACTCTTGAAACACAATGCTACCTGTGCCTGAAACCATCTGTTGAAAACCCAGACACTGACTAAAGTCTGTCCAGATGTGCTGACAACTGGCCTTTCTAATCAATAGAGGTAACCATAGATACACTCTACTCTTACAGAACATAAGTATTTAAGGTTTTCCAGTCCAGGTTATTCCAGAAAACTGATTTGACCTTTTTTTTTATTTTTTTCTAATAATGGACCAAGTTGTATTTTAGGTTTAGTATCCCCCTAAAAAGCGAGTGAATGGAAATGGATGTTATAAAATGGCTCTTGTGTTTTTTAGCCTTTTTTCACACTCTGCATTACATTTCTCCCATTTCTCTTAGGGTATTGTACGAACACATCCAAAGATTGTCCAAAGTTGTGACAGCCAATCATAGAGCTCTCCAGATCCCTGAGGTAAGTGCACAAAATGTAAAGCCCTGGCTTGTGGGCCGCTGTATTATACCTTTCACATCATCACCAAAACCCAGGTTTTGGGCCTGAAACCCAGGTCTTGGCTCAAACCTGGGTATTTGGTGGTGATTTGAAACGTCCCATATTCCTTGACCCAGGTTTAATGATTCAGGGGAAAAAAAAGAAGAGTTATTCGCTGGTCCCACACGGGATAGGTGTCAATGTGATATTTCAACACAGGTCTCTCACAAAGACACCTGATTGGAGACATTTGTTTACTATTGCTATGGCAGCAGTAAACAAATCTAGCAGAGAGTTGCTATGGCAGCAGTAAACAAATCTAGCAGAGAGCGGCGCAGAAACCAAAGCAGGCAGCGTTTTTAGAGTACTTGTATGTCTTCTTTCTGGTCCGCCTCTGATCTCGTGGAGCAGAAAGAAGACTCAAAACTACTCTATTCAAACTGTATAATAGGTGGACCAGAAAGGAGAGAGACATGTACTACGAAAATGGCGTTTGCTCCAGCTGTGTTGGGGTTTTTTTTTATTTTTTTATTTCCCGTGTAAGAAAGAATAACGATGTGGTTTTTAAAAAAAATAATAATAATATTTTTCACATAGTAATTCACCCTGCAATAAATAACCCATCTTAAAAAAACCCGGGTGTTTTTTTTTCAACCACTATTAATAAAGTAGATGAATAACCTGGAGGGTGCATGCTGCAAACGTTTATTGCAATTTGTTGCAATTTTTTTTTTTTTTTATCTATTATGATGTTTTTACACAATTTTTTGTTTTAATTGTTCTGCAGTTTTTAACATACTGATAAATGAATCTTTATCCAGTGGAACATGTGAATAGATCTATGAGGAGGAATTTGTTTATGTGTATTTTGTATTTGTCAGGTTTACTTGAGGGAAGCTCCGTGGCCTTCAGCCCAGGCAGAGATTCGCACAATTAGTGCATACAAGACCCCCCGGGACAAAGTGCAATGTATCCTGCGTATGTGTTCCACAATTATGAACCTGCTAAGTCTGGCCAACGAGTACTCCGTCCCAGGAGCTGATGACTTTGTACCCGTACTTGTGTTTGTTCTTATTAAGGTAAGAATCCATAGCAATCAGTATGTGTGTATCTCCAGTATGGTAGGTGAAGTTGAGTACAGGGGTCGCACACCAAAGGTTTCCAGGAAAGTAGACTAACTGTACCAACATATCTTCACCTATGTCAAAAGCAGCAAACATTTAATTAATATTTTACTTTACAGGTTACCCATATAGTTTGCAAAGTATGAATAAAGTCTTGTGACTTTATGAAGACAGTTCATACTTTGAAAACTATATACCAGGCCTGGCCAACCTGTGGCTCTCCAGGTGTTTTAAAACTATAACTCCCAGCATGCTTTGTCTGGTATCGGCTATGTTGGCTATGCAGTTAAAGCATGCTGGGAGTCGTAGTTTCAAAACACTTGGAGAGCCACAGGTTGGCCAGGCCTGGTATATACTGAATACAATAAAACCACTAAGAGGTGAAGTGATTAACAATGATTATCTCATTACCTGTGAGGAGTTGGGATATATTAGGCAGAAAGTGAACTGTCAGTTCTTGATGATTTGTAAACTGAAAAATGGGAAAGTGTAAGGATCAGAGAGATTATGACAAGGACCAAATTGTGATGGCTAGATGACTGGGTCAGAACATCCCCAAAATGGTAGGTCTTGTGGGGTGTTCCCAGAGATTCTACAAATGAACATGCCCACGCCTACAATGAACCAGTGTGAGTCCCCGCTATCATGGCTGCATTAAGAAGTATGGACAGCTAAAAGTTGCTTTTAGACTGTCCCTAATTCGAAGGACAGCACTTATAGAATTGTTTTTAATGAATGGATACGCATGCATTTGCATACTCAGCCATTCATTTTCGTAAGTTCCGCCACCGTACCCCCTGAGAGGTGAGTAACCCTCTCCAGGGACATAGGGTGGAAAAAACTTACGGTTAGGCTGTGGCAGTGGCTTTTTGGGTCATAGCTGTTGTGGTGGCACAAAGAATAGAACTGAATATTAGGCAGGTGGTTTTAATGTTTTGACTGTTTACTTTATGTATATGTACATTGTTGTAGGGAATTTTAGCATATCAAAGCAAAAAATAAATACTTATTAAACAAATCTATTTTCTAGGTTCAATGAAAGACAGACATATATCTTATTTTACACCTATATTTTTATTTTAACTTGTCTAAATTTGAATTTGTTCTACTTTTACAGGCCAACCCCCCCTTCCTTCTGTCTACTGTACAGTACATAAATAATTTCTATTCAAACCGGCTAACTGGAGAGGAGTCCTACTGGTGGATGCAGTTCACGGCTGCAGTAGAGTTTATTAAAACCATCGACGACCGCAAATAGTCTTCAAGCTGTTTAAAACAGGAAGTGACTGCCAGCACTGGGCAGCAAGGACCTACTCCGTGTATCATAACTGTACAGCTAGGAGGAGGTGGTTTAACCTTTCTGCTACAGGAGGCCTGAAGTGCATTGTGGGCAGTGGGTTGTTAGAAAGAGTTAAAGGTGTTAAAAGATGTTCCCTGTATGGGGTGGGGGATGATTAAACATGTGCTTATATTCATTTTTTTTTCACACTCCTTCCCGTCTTAATGCTGCAGCATTGGAAAAAAAAAAAACTCTACTAAACTGCAAATTCATTTTTATTTTCCAGGTTTGTTGGGTTTTGTTTTGTTCTTTATTTTTTATGTTTAGCAATACAAAAAGGGACCACATTTTTAAGTATTTTTAGGAGAAAAGCAAAAATGAACACATAAATGGGGTTTCCCTCTGTTCTAATATTAGCTATAGGGATTAGTGGCAATAACTTAGTTGTTACAAATACCACTTTGCTGCCTTGAGGGGCGCAAATTGCCTCGGTGCTTTGTAAGGGATGTGCTTATCTGCTCATTTTTATTAAAGGGATGTGGTGTACACTCACGTTTTTCATAATTTGCCAAACGTTCTATAGCGAGGGTGTGGAATTAATGGAAGCATAGATTGATTCAGCTTAATTCTTTGTTTAGGTCTCATCCTCTTGTGGTGGAGGCGGCCATTTTGTATTTTGAACCAAGGTTCTTGAGGCTGTAGTGATCACATAGCGGTAAACATAGCTGCAGCACATAAAATGACCTCCTCTTAGGGTGTAAGCGACAGAAACGCTATATTTTCTATAAAGTAGACGTATATACTGCCTGCTAACTAGTTTAGTAATCCCCTCACTTTCATGTCCTTCAAAAGCTGTTACAAATTAGAGACGATTCTCCAATGTGACACTTACAGTTTGTAGGTATGTGTATACTTACAAAGTACGTGCTTTGTTTAATTGTATTATGGCAGAACTTAAAATGTGTGAGTGTAATCTTCAGCAGCAGACAAAAGCTTTGACTGCAGAAGTTTTTGCTGTTTTCTGTAATACACTCACAGTACGAAATCTGTTCTGAGCATCACAGAACAGATATTGAGAGTTCTGACGGGTTCTACATACAGTCCTTTCTATTTAGTGCAGCACAATGGTCTTTAAACCCAGCAAAAGGATTCATGTGGTGCTTCAGCTTTTAGCTATGATTGAGCTACAATTAATTTGTATCCTCTCAATTTTTAGCAGGTGATTTGAAGCAAATGTCAATATATTAAATATTGAGCTATTTTAATAAACAGTAATTTAATATACAGTTTTTGAGCAGATTCAACCTATACAACGTTGAATTTCTTCCCTTCTATAACATTCAGTAATAGAATTTTCTCATGGTCTTTACAAATTCATAACATTTCTTTTTACTGGGCTATGATCACAAATGCGCAAAAATAACATATTTTCCGTCTGTCCCAAAAACTTTTATTTTCTGAATTAAATAGTTGGAGCTTGCTAGTTAAGTTATTTATTTAAGCTTTATTTTCATTTCTTTAAATTGTGGGACATTGCGCAGTTTAGTACCAATGCAGCAAAAAATTATGGGTCCAAAAACACGAAATTCTAAAATGATGCAACATCATGTGCCACAGATATTTTAATCAATGGTAAGGCAGTAAAATAAACCTGTTTTATTTATGTTCATATTTTTTGTTTTTCAAAACTGGAATTTTAATTTATTGTTAATGAATAGCATTATGCAGAAGATTGCTGCCATCTTTCTTAAAAACAGAGCCCCTGATACGCTCAGCTCAACACTGGAACATCCAGCAAGTCTCACACTACAAACAGTGGGGGGCATGTGGTTTAATGTTTTCAAAGGTGGAAGCAACATTTTTGTTTGTACAGGTACAAGTAGGATCACTGAGCCAGTTGTCCTTTTGATGATGTCACAGATTACTTGTACATGGAAAAGCTTTATTCTATGTGCTTCATTGATGCCCTTTGTGAGTTAATTAGCTGCATTTCTCATATGTTGGCTAAACTCGCTCAATTGCCAGGTTCATTTTGTGTGTGTGTGCGGTCACAATTTGAAATGTTTCAATCAACCCCCAGTAACCCTTGCTGGAATGCACGCATTCAGACTTCAGCTATTCCTAACAGATAGAATATATTTCAGAGTTTTGTTGCATTTTATCTAGGAAATACTTAGTGTTACAGAATACTGCCCTTTGAGCTTCTATTACCCCCCCCAGAATCCTTTGCAGTTAAGCCTATCTCAGAGAGCAACTCTTTAGCAGTTGCAGGGTCACTAAATACTGACATGAAATCTATTTCTTAGCTGTGCTTTGCTGTAAAATATATCTTTTTAATTATTCATATGGAATAAAAACTGACAGGAATACATGTCACTTTAAAATGTGTTTTTTCTTTTTGTTTTGAAAAATGCAATGTATGTTTTATGTATGAATATCCAACAGGAAATGAAGAGAAAAAAGGGGCTTAAAGTGCAACAACATTTAGTTAATCTGGTATGTTAATATTAGAGTGAGTTGTATGTAAATCTCTCTGTAGCAAAATGCCTTATTTCCCTAAAGTACGAGATTTTCTGGTGATTATGGCTTGTCTTAAGTGACTCCCGCTTTCAGGGTTTTTGCCCAATTACTGGTTAGTCACTGTTGAAAAAGACCTATGAAACGGGCTTCCTGGAGCTCCCTATAAACTGTTTTGTTTTTTTTTTGGTTTTTTTTAAATGAAAGATCTTTGATTTATAAAATCAATAAACCAAACACCCTCCAGTCATTTGCTTGCTTAAAACAATATTTGCATATCATCTAGAATGGGTAAAAATAAACATTAGTGAAAAGTTAAGCATTATGTTGCAGTGTAAAATAAATCATATGCATGAAACAGCGTCTAAAGAGAATTGTGATGCATTATCATCAATAATAGAGGAAATATCTTGAATTCTAGTTTTGCTGACCTAAATGTAAGCAATTAGTGGGTGAGGCCCAATAAACATGTCGAACCTGATTCAGAGATTGAAAATGAGAGAGGAAAGTTACTCCTGGTCAAAACCATGTTGATTTCAGGGGAGTCATATTTCATCCATTGCTAACAGTATTAGAGTTGAGAGGTAGAGTTTCCCAGCCCAAGTCTAAATAACAGTGTAAAACTAAAGCTGGTCAGTATCTGTGCAGTAAGCAAAAACAAAGATGTATCCCTGCATGCAAAGAATACACTGAAATTGACTCCCCCCTAAAATCAACATGGTTTTGCCCAGGTGTAACTTTCCTCACTTATTATCAGTTTCTTAATCGGGTCCATTGTTTTTAGAGAGAGGTGTTACTTTAGGAAAACCTACTCTTTATAACTAGTACAAGGGAGGTGCGGTCATGAACTGGTGGGTGGCCTTTTTATTTTAAATGTTATTTTGTATCTATTTGTTGATGCACTGAGAGCAAGAGAGGAAAAATAAACTATTAGAATCTTCAAACAAAAAATTATGTAGAACAACCTGCTCCTCAAACTGGTGATACACAACAAAAAATGGGTGTGCATCCCCAGAAAACATGCACTCCCTTTCTGCACATACTCCCCCATATGCTCAGAGGAAAGTGTATTCGGCGGTGCTAAGGATGTGCACATGCAGTCAAGTGCAATGTTAAAGTGTTTAAAAAAAAAAACCACACACACACACACCCCCCCTCTCTCTCTTAAGTGCAACACTTCTGACTGGATCCAGACCTCTGATTCCATAGCATTTTGTTCCCAGAACCTGAATGCAAGGAGTCACAATCTGTTGCCCCCACATTATTACATTTCTGAGCCACCTTCACTTATAGTGGGGAGGTAGCCAAAGTCTGCATATGGCATAAGCGCATTAACACAAACTTACTGTACAATTAGAATATATTGTCCCACCCCACCAGTAGTTTGTATCCAGATCCTGTACATTAGAAAATTAGCATTTTGTGGGAGTCTGGATCTGGTCTATACACTTGCATCTGCTTAACCCTGATGTACAGTAGGTATGTGCTAATTGTGTATATGTATTACACTCTATCACACATGTTTAGAGGGAACATTTAAGTTCCAATAACTTTAACTACTTTGGGTGCAGCAGAAACCGAGATCATCCCTACTATAAATGCTATTACCAGAACAATAAAATAATATACTATATTCCTCTATAATCTTTGTACAATGCAATGTTGGCACTTGAAATCTGGACTTTTAACTTGACTTAAGTATAAGCCAGTTGGTGCCAGGGACAAGCTCTGATTTATTTGTCTGTATATTTTAAAAAAAAAAAAACAACATCAGATTTAACTACTTTTTTCTTCATTATTTCAAAGCTCTGAGTGCTGCTCATTTTGATATTTTAGGTCTGCCAGCCTGCCTGTCCATCCATTCTTTCACTTTTTTGGAACACATTGTTTTAAGTATTAGCCATTTCATTGGATATCACTGGTTATTGCTCAATCACAAATTTGTTATTTGAATATGGGAAGTGTCTTTTATATTCATATTTTGTTATGAACAAAGGAGTCCGGTAAAATAGTTTTGGGATAAAACATGATTGGACATCCACCAAGATAATACTTGATTACTTTTGTGATGAAGTTGAATGCAGACCAAAGGCTAGTATAGTATTCGTTCCTTATTAATAGCCATGGTTTTAAAACAGCAGATGCTGTCAGACTTGCTTAAAAAAAATAAAAATAAAATTCATACACCTGATGTATGTGATTTTCAGTTGTTTCCATAATGTTGCCCATGTAAAATCAAACATTAACGTCCTTAAGGTAACGATATTCATAAACGGTAACCTCAATCCATAAACTATGTTGATAGGATCACAAATATTAATATTTCAACACATTTATGGTTTTCTACAAGACTTATAGGTAAGTGAAGAGTAATAAATTAAAGGCATTGGTTTCTTAATTAAAAGAAACCTTTTTTTCTAAGTCTTTGTTGAATTTCTGGTAAAGAAGTTGGACGGTTCCTTCCACCCATCTTGAATCTAAGGCCTTGAGTGCTCATATTCGGAATGAAGTCTCTTCGGTCATGGGAGTTCTGGTCATTTAAGGAATCGGTGCATAAATTATTGTTCCAGAGAGATCTTCAGACAACATCTGCTGAATACCATGCAGTTCTTTCATCCTCAGGGTTGGTAACTGAACAGAAGAAAATCAAATCTGCTTCCTTCTCAGTGTACGATGTTGCTGGTCTTGGTGTTTAACACAAGCCTAAGGTAAGTATTCCTTCCCCATGACAAAATGCAGGTGATGAGGGTGGCTGTCCACATTCCAGTGGGCTGAATGGTTTCTTCCTTCATGCACATCCTGGGGGGGTGCAGAATTGGAAAGTGAGTTTCTTAAGCAGACCGTTCATCCTTCCAGGGGAGTGGTCTCTCCATCGGGACGTGTTTGCACAGCTGACTCACAGATAACGTCCGGATCTAGACTTTATAGCGTTCCACCACAATAACAAGGTGCCTTGGTATAGCTGTCTGGTTTACGACTTTCTTCTTTTTTTCAATGCTCCCAAAGCTTCTAAAGAAGGTAAAACAAGGAGTACCTTCTGATCATGGTTGCTTCCAATTGGCCGCGAAGAGCTTGGTACAAAGACATCATTCTAGTAGTCCCAAGTTAAAGACTTTCTCTGTGTCACAATCTCTTCACTCAGGGACCCTTTCTACACCAAGTCCTTCCACGACTAGCTTTAATGGCATGACTCTTAAATCCCAGATCTTGAAAGGGTGTTGCGTTTATTCAAACCACGGTCAGAGCCTGTAAGCTGTGTTCCTCCTCAGATCTACAACAGAATGTCACATGTATATCTGTTACTAAGAGGATAGAAGTTGTCACATTCTTGCATTTTGTCTTACTAGTCTTAGTGGAGTCGAGTTACTTCAGGCCAATCTGGACTCAGGCCTTAAACTGATATCTTTTAAAAGTACAGGGGCCAGATTTAGCAAGCTGCGGGTTTGGAAAAGTGGAGATGTTGCCCATAGCAACCAGATTCTAGCGTTAGTATGTAATAGGAAAGTGAGAGCTAGAATCTGATTGGTTGCTATAGGCAACTTTTCCAAACCCGCAGCTTAGTAAATCTGGTCCCAGGTCTCCACTCGTTCAATCTACTTCCAATGGTAATTGACTCTCCTCTCTGGGATTCAAACTTTTTTTTTGCAGGAGATGCTACATATCCACCCTGTTTGTTTCTCCCTAAGATGTTCATTTGGTTCTACAGACTCTCCATTCTTCTCTTTTTGAGCCCTTAGAAATGGTGGAACTTTGATTTTTTTCTTGGAAAGTAGCTTCTCTTCTGGCAATTGCCTATGCTAGAAGACTTTTGGAGCTTATCACATTATCCTGTCGATCCCCTTTCCTTATTCTTCACTGTTCTCTGGTCCTTCATTCCAAGCTTAGGTTGTGTTCAAGTTCCATGTCAACCTGGAATTGTTCTTCCATCTTTCCATGGTTCATCTTTGTCAGATCCTCCTCGAGAGAGTGGTGATAACTTTCAAACCCTGGATGTGGTTAGGTCCCTCTCTATCTATATTAATAGAATGAAAACAATTAGGAAATCTGACTCCCTGTTGGTCTTATATGATGCCCATTAGCAGGATTGTCCTGCCACAAAGTAGTAGAAAGCCAGATGGATGTAAATTAGCCAGTTCCATAGGGCCACTTGGCCCATTCCAGCACATCAGTCAGTTTGTCTCAAGTAGAGTAGAGTTGCCTTGGTTCAGTAGTTGTTGGTATGTACCTGGTCCTCAGTTCACACCTTTTTCAAAATGTATAAGTTTTAGTTGTTTGCTTTTAATGACACATTATTTGGTAGGAAAGTTCTGAGCTCAGGGGTCACTGAACCTCCCTTTTAAAACTATTTGGTATATCATCAATACTTGCAATATTCACCAGATGGATTTAAGAGAAAATGGGATTTATTGTTGCTCACTGCTAATTCCTTTTTGTTAAGCATCTACACTACACTACCTCCTCCATGCTCCGTAATGGGTGGTTTTTTCTCTGTCTATCTTTGCTCTGGGGTCTCTGTTCTATATAAACTGAGGTTTCAGGGTAAACGGAGAGGGGAGAAATAGTACCCAAAGTGCCTTGTCCAACCCATACTTGCAGTTTCTCCCAGAGAAAAGGATTTAGCAGTGAGTAATGATAAATGCCATTTTTTGTTCTAGTTTAAACTCCTGTTACGAGATCTGCAGCAGTTTAAGTGCCACCGTTGGAAACATTTGAAATAAAAGCAATGTTCAAAAGTCCTGACACAATTTTCTAATACCGCGTTCAGATTGCCACTGCCTAAAAAGCCAGCTTTTTAGGCAGTGGGCAAAATTTTGAAAATTTTAGCCTGGTGTGTTCAGACTGCGCT
>WWET01000333.1:115373-128094 GCA_011038615.1 Limnodynastes dumerilii
TCCATTTGGCCTTCAAATATTTCCTCCTTTTGTGTCTCCAGCCTTCAAATATTTGCCCCTTTTTTTGTCTCCAGCTTACTAATCCCTATCTCTTATAACAAGCTCAGAAAACTTACCTCTGCTGCCTTTTCACCTTCTTCTCTGTGCTTTGAATGACACTGACGTGACCTTAGGTCATGCAAGCGTCACACACTAAGTAGAAATGATGGG
Organism: Limnodynastes dumerilii; assembly: GCA_011038615.1. Taxonomy (NCBI): domain Eukaryota; kingdom Metazoa; phylum Chordata; class Amphibia; order Anura; family Limnodynastidae; genus Limnodynastes; species Limnodynastes dumerilii. The sequence goes on from WWET01000333.1 coordinate 115,584, forward strand.
CTGGGCTGCGCTACCTCAGCCTGCCTGTCAGAGCTGTGTGACAGGTGCAACAGCAGTGGATCAATGCTGTTAAACATTGGAAGGCAGAGCCAAAGTACCTTACAATGTTTAACTTCATTGGCCATTCTGCTGCTGCGCCAGAAACACCACTCTGACAGACTCAGCGACGATAAAACTGATGCAGCGGAGTGTGGAATGCCTATCAACATTAGTGTTGTCAGGAAAACAACCCTGTCAAGGTCATCCACTGTCAACCCAATGTTGGTGAATGTATGTATGGTGATGAAATTACTTTAGATCCCACACCCGCTTAGGAAGACAACAATTTGGGTCAGATTTACTAAGCTGTGGGTTTGGAAAAGTGGAGATGTTGCCCATAGCAACCAATCAGATTCTAGCTCTCACTTTCCTATTACATACTAGAGAATGTCAGCTAAAATCTGATTGGTTACTATGGGTAAAATCTCCACTTTTCCAAACCCGCATCTTAGTAAATCTGGCCCTTGGAGAATAATTTTTATAATAATAGTTTTTCAAATGAGGAAAACTGTAAAATGGCTTTCTCCATTAGCCCATATCATAAACTGATATTGGGAACTCAAGCAGAAAAAAAAACACCTTTAATATCATATTGCCTCAAAGATATAGGTCCAGGGCCCACCAGGGAATACTGTGATGGGGGCCTATCACATAGTCAGTGGGTGTGGTCAAAAAGTAATGGCTGGAGGATGCTTGTATCAATGAAACTTGCAAATAAACTGTGTATCATCTGTTAAACCCACAGACTGTTTTAACAGCTCAGTGTGAAAAGCATGTTATACTATTAATTTTCAGTAACAGTGACCCATATAATTACAGTGAGTATCCTACTGACATATATACAAGGCAGAGAACATACTACTGATCACCATACAAGTACCACTTAAGACAATAGAAACTTCATCCTAGTTACCGCCATACAATACAGAATATATCCTAGCTATTGCCATACCATACACACTGCACCCTTTTTATCACCATACAATACGCATTGCACAATGCATCCTAGTTATCACCATACAATACGCATTGCACAATGCATCCTAGTTATCGCCATACAATACACATTGCATTTTATTGACTGCCATACAATGATAGTTTCATTTTGTCTTTAGCAGTGTGATCTACATATAAATGTTGTTTCTTAAATAAAGGGACATTGGACTATATACATTCATATTTGATTTTAAAAACTCAGTAAATGACTACATAAAATATTTTTTTTCTGGAAACGCTACATACCTAGCCAAATAGCACCTTTATTCATATGAACAGGAAAAACCTAATAATATAACATTTATAGTCTCAATGTATTCATGTGATATATAGAATATAAATAAATATATATATATATATTTTTTACTGGAAATGTATGAAAGTAAAACTATATGAGGAATTAACTAATTAAGCATAGATATCTACACATATTAAATAGGCCTCCGTCCAGCATTTCTGCCTCCTCCTTGTGTGTGTTTTGCTGCAGTCATCATTTTTTGCCTTCTTGTGTGTCTCTAAAACCATCCAATCTCCCCCTTCCATGTGTGTGTCTCTACAGCTATCCATCTTCTCCTCTCCTCATGTACGTCTGGCCAGTCAGTCCACCCCTTCCGTTTGTATGTCCAGTAAACCTTATTACCCCTTCCTTGTGTGTGTCCAGTAAGCCTTATTGCCCCTTCCTTGCGTGTAGCCAGTCAGCCTTATTGCCCCTTCCTTGTGTGTGTCCTGTCAGCATTATTGCCCCTTCCTTGTGTGTGTCTAGCAAACATTTATGCCCCCTCTTTATGTGTGTCCATTTAGCCTTATTGACCCTTCTTTCTGTGTGACCAGCCAGCCTTATTGTCCACCTTTTTTATTTGTGCTCAGTCAGCCTTATTCCCTCTTGTTTGTCCAACCAGCCTTGACCTCTTTCTGTGTCCAGCCAGCCTAATTACCTCTTTCTGTGTGTCCATTCAGCCTTATTACTCTCTCCTTCTGTGTCTAGTCAGCCTTATTGTTCTCTACTGTTTGACCAACCAGCCATATATCCCCTCCTTCTGTGTCCAGTCAGCTTTATACCCCCTCCTTTTATGTATTGCCCTTTTCTTCTGTGTCCAACCACTCTTTTTGTCCAACCAGTATTATTGCTACCTCTTTATGTTTGTGTCCATCCATCTTTATTGCCCCCCCTTCTGTGTCCATTCAGCATTATTGCCTCCTCCTTCTGTGTCCAGCCAACCTCATTATTTGAGTCCAGTCATTAACCCCTTCTTTTGTTTGTCCAACCAGCCTTATTGCCCCTCCTTCTGTGTCCAGCCAGCCTTATATCCTCTTTATGTGTATCCAGTCAGCCTTATTGCCCCCCTCCTTCTGTGTCCAGCCAGCCTTATTGCCCCTTTTTTATTTTGGTCCAGTCAGCCTTATTGTTCCCCCATTTGTTCAACCAGCCTTATTGCCCCTCCTTCTGTGTCAAGTCATATTTATACCCCCTTCTTCTGAGTATTCAACCAACCTTATTGCTCCTTCCTTCTGTGTCCAATCAGTCTTATTGCCCCCTCTTTGTATCCAGCCAATCTTATTGTCACCTCTTCATGTGTATCCATCCAGCCTTATTGCCACCTCCTTCTGTGTCTAGCCAACCTTATTGCACCCCTCTTTGTGTCCAGTCAGCCTTCTTAGCCCCTTCTTCTTTGTCCAATCAGCCGTATTGCCCCTCCTTCTGTGTCCAGTTAGCTTTATACTCAATCCTTCTGAGTATTCAACCAGCCTTATTGCTCTTTCATTCTGTGTCCAGCCAGTCTTATTGCCCCCTCTTTGTTTGTGTTCAGTCAGCCTTATTGCCCCTTCCTTCTGTTTGTCTAACCAGTCTTTGTGCCCAGCCAGTATTATTGCTACCTCTTTATATGTGTGTCCATCCATCTTTATTGCCCCCTCCTTCTGTGTCCATTCGCCTTATTGCCTGCTCCTTCTGTGTCCAGCCAAGCTTATTGCTCCCTCTTTATTTTTGTCGAGTCAGCCTTATTGTTCCCCGCTGTTTGTCCAACCAGCCTTATTTCCCCTCCTTCTGTGTCGTCACATTTATCCCCCTTATAACTTGTCTTTTTGTCCAACCAGCCTTATTGCCCCTTCTTCCTGTTTCCAACCAGTAGTTTTCCCCCTTTGTGTCTATCCAGCCTTATTGTCCCTCCTTCTGTCTATTTACCTTATTGCCCCCTCTTTCTGTGTCCAGACATTTTTATTGCCCCCTTTTTTTGTGTCCAGTTAGGCTTATTACTCCTTCCGTTTGCCCAACCAGCCTTTGTGCCCCTTCCTTCTGTGTCCATTTAGCCTTATTGCCCCACTCTTTGTGTCCATTCAACCCGATTGGCCCTCCTTCTGTGTCTAGCTAACACTATTGCCCCTCTTTGTGTCCATTCAGCCTTACTGCCTTCTCTTTACGTTTGTACACCTAACCTTTGTTGCCTCTCCTCCGGGTCTCACCTTCGAGGTGTGCGCTCTGCATTACTACGACACTCACGTCACCTTAGGTTACGCTGGTGTCTTTTTTAATAGCATCGCAGCTTTGCATAGCACAGCCAGCTCTGTACAGGTGCGGGAGAACTATGTGAAGGCTCCGCCCCTTTGCAAAAAGGGGTGGAGCTTGTAGGCACAGGGGCCCACCAGGGACATTATAGGTCTGTGAATGAAAGGGACAAAAGTAGAAAGTGTTATTAAGCAGAGGATAGAAAAGCTGCATCAAGAACAGGTGATAGGGCCAAAATATTTATAGGCAAGTCGGAATAAGGTTCTTAGAAGTTCTTCCATTTCACATATATGGGAAACATTAGCTTTGTTACACTGACATCTAGTGGTCAACTCATAAAATGCTCAATTTAAAATCTAAAATAAACAGGTTAATATTAAGTAAAGGGGTTTTGGTTACTGTAAAACCTGGAATCCCTGCTATAGACAAGAACTACAGCTATAAAAAAAAGAGTATTGCAATGACCTTTCAAGCACTGACAAATTAAAGGGCAATGTAACTCAATCTGGTTTTATTTTAAAGATAAATTTAGGGTAGCCCTTACTGTTGGAAGACTGAGCATGCATGTGTTATTAGTCATAATGCAAACACACCTGGATCTATCTCATACTTGCTAACTTTTGCAAATGAATATAAGAGAAATTGTGCACCATTAAGGCCAGGGTTGCCGACTCTCCCGGAATGTCCGGGAGACTCCCGAAATTCGGGCAGTACTCCCGGTATCCCGGGATAGCCAGCAAATCTCCCGCAAGTGACTTGAGGCCCGTGGTTTCACTGAACCCACGGCCTCAAGTCCTGCCCCCCTGCCTAGCAACACTAGTATACTAGTGTTGCTAGGCACAGGAAGGGACTTGATGACGCAATTTGCGGCATCAAGCCCCGTTCCGACCCCTATTTCAAGTTAAAACGGGGAAGTATGAGCCAGGGGCAAGCCTAATGACGCAATTTGCATAAACCGTGTCATTAAGCCCCGCCCCCTGCATGCGTCGCTAGCTTCTCTCCGGTATCTCCCGGAGAGAAGCTGCCAAAAGTCGGCAACCATGATTAAGGCACTGCACCAAAGAGGTATACCCTGTATTATAAAAGGGGTGTGTCCTGCAGATATCTACATTCATGTGGGTGTCTAGTACTGCTAGAAAAAATATTTCTCAATAAAAATGGCAGCATCAGTTTTTACTGATTGTTTAATTATCAGTGAAAGAAATATATTTTCAGTACTTATTGTGAATAGGAGCTTTCCTGACTTTTTCATGGATACAGAAAAGGTGAAGGTGACACTGCAGCTGATTAACAATAGACCAAAATGTATTCTGTCTCCATTATCACATCATGTTGGCTAACTGCCATTCTTTTATTACATCTAGCCTTTATGAAAATGCCCATCTCCATAGGCCTTAATGCAGGGATATAGGATCCTAAATTCTGTCATATCACAAAGACTTCTCAAACTAAATCAGTATCAGGGTGATTGCCAAAACACTTCAGGGATTCGGGGAGATTATTTTTATTATTATTATTATTGTTTATTTATAAGGCGCCACAAGGTGTCCACAGAGCTGTACAAAATACAACAACAAAACACAGTACAGGCATACAGGGTAGGGCTATACAGCAAAGTACATATATAAATATTAAAATATCACAAAAATACAATAAAGTGAAGCAAGCACATACAGCAAAGCAAAATGCGAGGTGTCAAGATTGGCAGATGAGGGAAGAGGGAATAGAGCACAGTGAGAGGTTGAGAGGGAGCCACCAGGTGGGGATGGGGTAAAAGGGTAGCAGAGGGGGACAAGAGGGTACGAAGTGAGGTGGGGAATGGTGGAGGAGGGAACAACACTAGGATGGGGGCCCGGCTCATGAGAGCTAACTAAGTGGGAGGGATGAACTTACAGAATACATAAGGAGGGGGAAGGAAGTGGACTGCTGGTGTGAGTGAAGGAGAGGAGGAAGGATGGAAACTAAAGGATATATATAGGATGCAGTGAGGATGTTAAGTGGAGGAGGGGTAGGATAGACTGAACAGGTGCATTTTGAGTGATCACCCTGATATTCAGGGAGAGTTGGCAAGCATGATCTATCACAGTTTGTTGCTTGAGGACTCGATAGCATAAAAGTTGGAAGTAAGTCTGGATGCAGCACTTGTGTGTCCTGTACCACCACAGGGTGTGTCCTGTGAATAGCTCCACCCATGGGTGTGTCTAGCAATAAAAAGAACTAAACTAACTACAAATTACATGATTTTTACCATCACCTACCCAAAGAAAGTTTTATAAACAGAATAAAAACTTTGGGTTTTCATATATAAGAATTATAAACAGAGACCAGACAGCTTAGCCACATGTACACATGATAAAGCTTGTACCATATTGCAGGAGAGAGGGTTCGATAAACATAGGCTATAATGTGCTACAATGAATCAAGTCACAAACCAAACATTGGATTCTGTGCAATAATTCTTAGTGAAATGTTTTATCTCAATGTTACATTAAATAGATAACGATAAAACCAAATCTATAAATAGCGACATAATTACTTTTGCTTATATGGAACATCTTTTGATGTTGGCAACCAATTTACCTTTTATTAAAGTGAGCAGCTGAAAGCCTGACAGGTGATTATGAAAGCACGGCAGGTCCTCAACTGAGGGCTGTGTGGTGGTAATGAATAAAGGTAAATAGAACTAAAATGAAAGCACTATAGGTTGGGAAGCTCCATCTGTGGACATATTATCAGCATTATTATCATCTCTGTTAGTGGCTATCCTAACACTTCTGGAGAATGGGTCCCACTGAGCAGGCCTATTAAATTCAACTAACTATAATTAAAACAGCTACGTCTGTCCTATTACTAATGAGATCATAACAACTTAGTAAACCTTGAATGGAGTATATACTCAAATTGTGTCTATTACAAGGAAAATATAATGTATATAAATAATAAAACACATAAATAAAACACATTTGTTAATTTTCCAGTTATATAACATGGTGGTGGGGCTAAGTCTGGATCAGTGCTTATTGAAAGCACTTTTACTGTACATAATAATGAAAAGTCTTGCCCACTTAAGCCAGCCCCTCTGATGGAAGGGGTCAGAGGCAAGGAGGCCTGATTCAGACTAAAGAAGGAGCTTGAAATTAAGAGAGGAAAGTTACTCCTGCACTAAACCATGTTGATTTCAGGGGGAGTCAAGTTAATTGTATTTTTTGCATGCCTTCTGCACACAGATAGTGACCAGCTTTACTTTTACACTGTTATTTAGACTTGGGCTAGGAACCTCTCAACTCTAATGCTGTTTGCAACAGATGAAATATGACTCCCCTGCAATCAACATGGTTTAGTCCACGAGTAACTTTCCTCCCTTATTTTCAACCACTGAATCAGGTAACTATAGGGTGTGCAAGTGGTGGGGCTGATCTGGGGTCCAGAGGAGAGGGTGGCATGTGTCAAATGCTTCCCCTGCGCTGTAAGCAAGTGTCAGAGGCTGACGGCTTCTATCAGGTAGCAGTCCTACCGAATCCCACCCCCAGTCCCGCCTGGCTCCACCTAGTCCTGCCCATGCAGACTCAGGCACCGCCTCCTTGCTATGGGACCAGAGTCTGTCACCTTGTCTTAGGTAAAAGTAGAAACATGATCAATGTGTATAGCGCTGTATTTAGAGAATAGTATTCCAATGGTCCAAACTATAAGGCAGAATATGCTCAATCAAACACAGAGTTTTTCAATGTCCAAGTATGTACCACCAAACAGAGACATCACTAATGTCCAGATGCACACAGAAAGTCAGAATCAACTAATGTCAAGTTGTAACATATCCAAGGGAAACAATAATAAGTGATATCTGCACCGAAATGAAGATGAAAGAAGCCACAAATAGTGTAATACAGTAACAAAATACAAAATATTTATTGAGTGATAATATACTCACAAAGGAGATGTGACAAAAAGCAAAGTTTTGTCAATGAGCGCTTTTGATGATAAAACGGATCATCTGCTGTTCTTTGGATGATAAAGTAACACATAAAGTGAGGGTTACAACAAGCAGCATAAGTAGCTGTATCCAATCCAGGTATATAACATGAGCACACGCCCAACGCGTTTCAAACGTACTAGCGTTCTTTCTCAAGGCTCAAAAAGTCACTTTACATGAGAGACAATCATGTAAAGTGTCTCTCATGTAAAGTGACTTGTTGTGCCTTGAGAAAGAACGCTAGTACGTTTGAAACGCGTTGGGCGTGTGCTCATGTTATATACCTGGATTGGATACAGCTACTTATGCTGCTTGTTGTAACCCTCACTTTATGTGTTACTTTATCATCCAAAGAACAGCAGATGATCCGTTTTATCATTAAAAGCGCTCATTGACAAAACTTTGCTTTTTGTCACATCTCCTTTGTGAGTATTTTCTCACTCAATAAATATTTTATATTTTGTTACTGTATTACACTATTTGTGGCTTCTTTCATCTAAATTTCGGTGCTGCATTACGGCGGGAATCCCCCTTTGCCATTCAAACCCTCCTTTCTGAGCCCGGAACGGGAGTGAGGCTCCAGCGGATCAGTATTATCCATGGTTGCCTACTTTTGCAAATGAATATCAGGAAGATTGTAAGAGCACTATAAAGGTGCTGCACCAAAGGGGTGTGTCCTGCAGTGCCAAAAGGTGTGTCCTGTGAATAGTTCCACCCATAGGTGTATCTAGCACTGCCAGGAACACTATTTTACAATAAAAATGTCAGTATTTATTGATTATTAAATTGTCAGTGAATACTTTCATTACTATCTCTATAGAAAAGCTAAAAGTGACGCTGCAGCTGATTAACAAGATTCTTTCATTACATCTTGGCCTCCATGAAATTGGTCATCTCCATAGACCTCAATGGATGAAATTAGATTCAGGGAGATTACCAAACTCTTCAGGGAGTCAGGGAGATCACCCAATCTTCAGGGAGTCTCCCTGATATTGAGGGAGAGTTGGCAGCTATGGTATTATCCACACTACCCAAGAGTGAGACGCGCAGCTCTGGTCCCAGCTTAAAGATCATTGGGGACAGCGGGCATAACCTGTCCTGTAATTCCTGTGCTGCGGACACCATGAAGAAAAGTGTCAGATAATTACCAGGAATCACATGACAGACATGTTTAACGATGTAACAAAGATACATAGACTAGGATCACTGTGATCACATATGTATCTTGGCTTCTCCCTACCTTTACTCAATATGACCCAGGGAGCATATTTAGGGACTTTTCACCATGCACATTCTGGATAGGCAGCATAGAAACGTCATTCTGACAATGAACTAAGTATAATATAGCCAATGGGCATCACAGTGACCCAATATGTAGGGAGTTTGTGTGTGTTCCCAGTGTCTGCTTGGGTTTCCTCCAGGTGCTCTCCCACACTCCAGTAACATGTTAGTAGGTTAATTGGCTGCTCCCTAAAATGAACCCTAGTCTGTGTATGTCTGTGTGTTAGGGAATTTAGACTATAAGCTCCAATGGGGCAGGGACTGTCAAAGATTGAAAAGTGCTACGCAATATGATGGTGCTAAATAAATAGCTATCAATAAGAACAATACTACCCCTACTGCTAATAATAATAATAGTAAAAATAATAATTATTATATGAGACCAGATCCAGACTTAAGTAAAATGCTTGTTTTCTGAATAGCCATGTAAGTGTAACCTGCACCCAATCTATACTCAATCCTTGCCTGACCCCTGGTGTAACTACCAATTGTGATGATAACAATGAATATAGTGCACCTGAACATACATGAAACAGAGGCTGGACAGGCTTTATATAAATGTGTGTGGCTGTGGTTATGGCTGCGATTGCGTGCGTTTTGCTTGTGTCAGCTGTTAAAATTGGAACTACATTGCACACAACTGAGAATCAGGCTTTCATTACTATGCAATGTGAATTACAAATGTTTAATACTTGGACAGGTCAACAAGTTTAGCAATTCTTATTTCTTTCAGAAGGTTTCTGTGAAGGATTAGTGACGTGTTATGAGAGTAAGGAATCATTTTATTATAATTCAGGCCCGCCATTACTCCCCCCAGGGCTGCCGTCATAAATTGTGGGGTCTGAGATACATCCGCAGGGCACTGCCCAATGTGACATCATTGGTGAAACTCCTTCCCTGTGAATTGGCCCACTAATGAATAGCTCTCAGCAGCAAGTATCAGCAGTAGGATACTGCCAATACCTGCTGTTGCAGAGCAAAGGTAAATATCAGTTTGCCCCCATCAGCTCTGGGACCCTAGTCCCACCATGGACCGGTGCAATGTGTACAACAGGATTGTAAAGGCGCACTCTCTGCTTCTCAGCGCCGACCTCATTATAAGCTGTGCTGCCTCAGCCAGCCTGTCATGCAGACAGTGTTATAGGCACTACAGTGCAGTAACAGGGGATTACCTATTCCTGTTGAACAGTATAAGGGGTTTGCTGAGCCAGTGACAGACTCAGCAAGCATTAGGCTAAACAGAAATAATCAATCCCCTATTGTTGCACTGCAGCACCTATCACATTGTCTGTATGACAGTCAGGCTGAGGCAGCAAAGCCAATCCCCCGAGTCCACCACTAATTTCCCCTCCCCTCCACAGAAAGGCTCCACCAGGGTTAAAAAAGGAAAAATGTCGCCTTCCCCAACCCTGAATTACTCCTCAATTTAACATTAAATGTTAACTCACTAGTGCTCCCTTTTGATTGGTGCCCTGGGCCAGTGCCCCTATTGAACACCCCTAGAGATAGTCCTGTTGTACAGTGTAGTCCTTTGTCACCTAGTGGACCCATCGTGTTTTGCCAGTGATCTCTGCCTATGCTGTTGGAACAGAGGTGAACATATTGCTACTCAAAGATTCAAGTTCCTTTTAATAAATTATATCCTATAGGAATACAGCTGTTTGAAGCTCACTGACAAGACCCTCTCGGTTTGAAAGGTCACTTGCAGCGACAAAGGGGCAATAGGTCCTCAGGTCTACAGCTTGTGTTTCTGGGAAGAATGCTAAAAAAAAGTATTAAAACCTTGAGATGAAGCCAATGAGCCATGGAACAAATTCCCAGTCTGAGTCCATTAAATAAATTGTTGATTGATGCAGGTAAGTCACAAGCAGGGATCTTGCTTCATTAATTGGCATGACAAGCCAGCCGAGGTATCCTGTTACAGGTGGGACTGATATTAGTATGCACAGCAATTAATGCATAACTGTAAAGTCGTCTGTTTAAGATCACTGGATCCTATTTACATGAAAACAAGGTTTATGCTTTATACACTGAATAATAAGGGGAATATTGCACTGATCATTATTGATCTATTTCCCATGAAATATCATTCACATTGTCCAATTTGAGGGATTGAAACCTCAATATTCTGTCGCAGACATGTTGTCTTTTTATTTCTAAGTTTGCTTATTCTTTTATTTTCCAAAGAGTGAAGGAGTAAGTTATAAACAGAGAGTGGGTCCAGTGATGATTAAAAGGCATGGCCAATAAATAAAGGGAGAGAAACGAGGGGACATTGAACCTGATTCTAAATTAAGAAAGAGAGTTGACTGTTAGTGTGTCTGTATTCCTGTCTCTGCATTATCCCATGTGACTCTGTGGAACTCTGGTCCTTGTTTTGGGTGCTTCACCAATCTCCCTACCCAGAACCTCTCATGTAATGTAACATGTAAGGGATGTGAGACTGTAGTCTTGACTATGCAACATTCTTTTAGACAATCATAAAGTTGACAATGTAACAGTCAGCACCATAAGGTCATTTATGTTGTTGTTGAGCAACATATAGACAAATTTGATACTGACATGGTACCCCAAGCCCACATCTACATCGACACTTACCTTGTCCCTGCTTCAGTGTCTGGCTGACCACTACTGTTTATGAAAATGTCCCACTGCTTAGCTCTCACCACTGACCGTGTCCCCTCTCCAGTGTCCGCTCTCATCACTCCAGTTAATCATTTATCACATGTTAGGGTTAAGGTTAGGGCTAGGGTTAGAGTCAGGGTTAAGGTTATTGAATGTGTAACATATCTATCTAGTAGTTGTCAACAAAACAACAATGTAGCATAGTATAAGGTTGAGATGTTAGTGTGTCCTTCTTGGGTGCAGGTCAGGGTGGGCATCACACATGGGCTCCACTCTCCTCCAGGCCCATAGCACCAGTATCTACTGCTCCCCCAGGAGTTATGCCATATACATTGCCTTTACAGAACTCATCTTATTGCTGAAGTGCTTCATTCTGCTCTCTTAGCTTGATGTACTTCACATTATCAGAAGCAAATAGATGAGTTTAATGGGAAGTCACATTCCATGAATGCTCTTGTCAGGGTCACATGGTCAGCACTGGTAAACAGAAGCAACGGTTTGCCCCTTGGTCTGACATTGAAACTAGGTGACAGCAACTTACAAGTCAGGGAGCAGTTCTGATATCTTCTCTTTATTCATCAGCCATATTCCCCTCTCACAAAATCCTCCTCTCTGCATGGTCCCTGCTGAGCCTGTGACCTTGATTCTATCTCATTTACATGGTGCATTTTTCATCCAGTGGAAATATCTCGTTTCGGGACCTTTCCATCATTAACTGAATTTACAGCAATTTCCTCGTGTGTTTTCTCCAAGGGATTCTGCTTTGAGATGCACATTAAATCTCCATTAATACCTCATTATCCCGCTGATACGATTACCACGATAATGAGGCAGAAATTCTAATTGTCCCTGGATCTTATCGTACAGTTCATATACCTGGCAAGGCTGAGAAAAAAAATTTAATAAATAAATGTCAATTGTTTCTTATAGTATCAGGTTATATTTATGATGAAACGGGAGCTTTTCTTGTTGGTAATCTAATAGTATGAAATTATTAGATTCGTAAAGGTAAAGCATCATGCAAACATGAGACTTATGTTTTAAAAACTTGGATGGTAACAACTTTCTATTTTTGTACTTAAGAATGTGAAAAATTA